>JAJONR010002758.1:0-13619 GCA_029582245.1 Solanum etuberosum
ATAGGTGTTGTGGCACTTATCGGATTCATAATAATCTTCAACCTCTGCTACAGTATTGGACTAGCTTACCTGAACCGTGAGTATCTCTGGTGCCTTTAGATTCCCCTTGAAAAGAACATAAAATGAACGATGCCTTATACTGCGACAGGAGAAACGGGACTAATACCATATTTCTTATACATCTTCAGCTTTTGGTAAGCCACAAGTTATGATATCAGAAGACGATGAGAATGTTCGACTCATTGAGAGAAGTGAAACTGAGGGCGAAAAGAAGAAGGGAATGATTCTTCCATTTGAACCGCATTCCATCACTTTTGATAACATTGTATACTCCGTTGACATGCCTCAGGTAACTTTCCAGAACTTTTCATGAATACTATTCGTGACTCGTAACGCTTTTATTTTCTATAATAAACTAACTTAACATTTTTTAATGAATTGCAGGAAATAAAAGACCAAGGTTCCACTGAAGATAGATTAGTACTTCTAAATGGTGTGAGTGGAGCTTTCAGGCCAGGTGTTCTCACAGCTTTGATGGGCGTTAGTGGAGCCGGTAAGACAACACTGATGGATGTATTGGCCGGAAGAAAAACAGGAGGATATATTGATGGTGACATCAAGATTTCTGGATATCCGAAGAAGCAAGCAACGTTTGCACGTATTTCTGGATATTGTGAGCAGAATGACATCCATTCGCCTTATATTACAGTTTATGAGTCATTGGTTTACTCAGCTTGGCTGCGTTTACCTCAAGATGTTGACAAAAACAAGAGAAAGGTCGGTTCCCCTAAATCATTTCTCCATAAAATTGGTTGAACATATTAAAGAAACATTCATATACACTCTATCAAACGATTATTGATATTCCTCTCTGCAGATGTTTGTTGAGGAAGTTATGGAACTTGTGGAGCTAACTCCCTTAAGATCAGCCTTAGTTGGATTGCCTGGAGTCAATGGTCTATCAACGGAGCAACGCAAAAGGCTGACCATTGCAGTTGAACTGGTAGCAAACCCCTCTATCATTTTCATGGATGAACCAACTTCAGGGTTGGATGCAAGAGCTGCTGCAATTGTAATGAGAGCTGTTAGGAACACTGTCGATACAGGAAGAACCGTCGTCTGTACCATTCATCAGCCTAGCATCGACATTTTCGAAGCCTTTGATGAGGTGAGCTTATTAACCTGCCAACACAATTAAGCTAATATTTGTTACCTCTTTCTCTTTGCCACCTGATACTAAAAGTGAAACTCGGCTTTGCAGCTATTTCTAATGAAACGAGGAGGACAGGAGATATATGTTGGTCCTCTGGGTCGCTATTCTTGTCATTTGATCAAATACTTTGAGGTAATAGCTGCTGCCATTGTAATGAGAAAAATATGTGTTTACTTTTTCCTAGTTTATATAATCAAAAACTAATTTTAGTTTCGTCTTGAGTTCAGTCATTGTCTGGGGTTAGTAAGATTAGAGAGGCTTACAATCCAGCAACTTGGATGTTAGAAGTCACAGCCGCATCTCAAGAAATGATGTTAGAAGTTGATTTTACTGATTTGTACAAGAATTCAGACCTCTACAAGAGGAACAAAGCCTTAATTGCTGAATTAAGTACGCCTCGTCCTGGTACAAAGGATCTGCATTTTGAAACTCAATTTTCACAGTCTTTCTGGACTCAATGTATGGCATGTCTCTGGAAACAACATTTGTCATACTGGCGTAATCCATCTTACACGGCAGTTAGATTCATTTTCACAGTCATCCTAGCACTTGTCTTTGGCACTTTGTTCTGGGATCTTGGTAGCAGAGTGTAAGTAAAATCACATTGACAAGTAAATATAAACTTGAAAAAAAGTTAACTTTTCCCTAAACTTTTTGAGCTTTATTGATCACAGGAGCCGGAGCCAGGATCTTTTAAATGCTATGGGATCTATGTATGCTGCAACTCTCTTCCTTGGTGTACAAAATTCATCATCAGCCCAGCCTGTTGTAGCCGTTGAGCGTACTGTATTTTACAGAGAAAGAGCTGCTGGAATGTATTCTGCTTTACCTTACGCCTTTGGACAGGTTGTCGTTGAAATACCTTATGTATTTGTACAAGCTGCTTTCTATGGTATAATTGTGTATGCAATGATCGGATTCGAATGGACTGTTGCCAAGTTCTTTTGGTACCTCTTCATCATGTACTTCACTCTCTTGTACTTCACCTTCTATGGCATGATGACTGTGGCTATTTCCCCAAATCAAAATGTTGCTTCTATAGTAGCGGCCTTCTTCTATGCAGTATGGAATCTCTTCTCAGGATTCATCGTTCCCCGACCTGTAAGTTTTTTGAAAATCCTTCATTTCCATCTTTCTTTTTATCCACATAAACTAAACTGATCTCAAAAAAATGACATGTTATCTTTGTCTGTTTTGCTAAAAACAGCGTATTCCAATATGGTGGAGATGGTACTATTGGCTTTGCCCTGTCGCGTGGACCTTGTATGGTCTTGTTGCATCACAATTCGGAGACCTCCAAACTATGGTTAGCAATGATGAAAATGTGGAACAATTCTTGGGGCGTTATTTTGGATTTGAGCATGATTTTCTTGGAGTCGTTGCAGCAATAATCGTTGCATGGCCTGTTGTTTTCGCCTTCCTGTTTGCATTTGCCATTAAGGCATTCAACTTCCAGAAAAGATGAAAGAGAGTTCACTCTCTAACAACTTGAGAGAAAGAAGAGGACACAGAACTACTATATACTAAAGATTTTTTATTTATTTTGTTTGGTTTCTTCCTTCATTCCAAGTTTTGTTGTACAATCAAATGATTTGTTTTTATTAATAAATGAAAATATACGTATCGAAACATTGAATTGAGTTTAAATTCAACACATAAAGTATAAAAGTGAGTAAAGACTTAAGAGTGACTCAACCCGCTTATCAATCCTTGGAGATAATGAGATGTGATGATGTTTTGCAAATCGACATAAATTACGATTCATGAAGAAATATTCTGAAATACAGAACAAAGCTTCTTCAATAGAGGTAGAGAAGGATGTTTAATCGACAATGTACTTCAAAAGGAGATACGATAAGCAGGAAACTTATCGAGAATCTCATCCATCAAAGATGTAGAGGTCATCATATTCATGTTGTTTAACAATAACTTGATTTATAGTAAATCACGAAACAGACAATGATCGAAAAAGAATGAAATATTACACTTAAAGATGTATGGTAAGTTTTTACTAACATAAATCAAATTGGTGGCCAACTTTGATAAATTTAATACATATGACAAGGTGATAGAGAAGTAAGTTTACTAACATAAATCAAATTGAAGGCCAACTTTGATATATATATATATAAAGCTGAATATCAAAATGATGATGTGACACCTCCCAATGATCTCTATTAGTATTTATCTTTTTTGTCAATTTTTTGAGCTTTTATCTCATTTTTTAATTACAAATTAAAAATGTATTTATGAATAAAAGAAAAAGACATTTAACTCCTACCATTAAACATATTCATGATTTAAAAATCACATTTAACTCCGCATTTAAAGTGACGTTCAAATTTTGCTTAATTACTTTAAGGCATAATACATAAATATATCCTTTAACTAGCCTCATTTTACATTTATGTCATCCAACTTTGAGTGTGTACAAATAGACACTTAAACTTGTATAAAGTTGAATAAATAGACACACGAGTCCTATGTGTCACAATACACGTAGGACACCACGTATGACACAAATTTTCATGTAGGATGCCATGTAGGATGTTTGTGTCTATTTGTTCAATTTTATACAAGTTTAAGGGTGTGTTTGGTATGAATGAAAACATTTTCCAGAAAATATTTTCTAATTTTCTCATGTTTGGTTGGGTTAAAAGTTTTGGAAAATGTTTTCCAAATCAACTCATTTTCCTCAAACTTAAGGAAAATGACTTCTCTTCAAAAATTAAGGAAAACATTTTCCAAAACTCTCCTCCAACTTCAAATTACATTAAAAAAAATCAATATTTTTTGTTGAAAAAATAAATTTAAAGCTTATTTTTTTAAAAAAAATCAACTTTAATTTTTTATTTTTTCACCCCACCCTCACCCCCCACCCCCACCCCCCGCGTTAAAGATAAGGGTAAAAAAGAGCCAAAAGATTGACGTCGAAGGCATTTTAAGCCCGATAAATAGATGAAGAGTAATTTTATACCAATTTATCTCCGTTTAAAAACATCTCTTAAATTACTATACATTTAAGTAAAAAGAATATGAAAAGATAAAAAAAAACTTTTTGTTTTCCACAACTGTTTGTAGATCTTACCTATAAAACAAAAGGATTTGAGCATCAATAACCAACAAAAATGGACTCAATAATTCCACTTTTTCTTCTTTCTTTTCTTATACTTCTTCACATTTATCAATTATGAAATTTTCGATATGTATGGTACTTCTTTTAGCGGTGAATTTCAAGATTTGATATTACATATGTGTTATGTAGGCATCATTATCATGACTCGTGAGCAATCCTAACTCCAAACTAGCGGGGTTGATCACACTAATACATAATTCTACTCCATTCAGAAAGAAGAGAAAGAGAGAATATATTGGTGTGAAAAGAAAAGTTAAACGACAAACGTTTTTCCTCAAATAAAAGATTTGTTGAAAGGTTATTATATTGAAATTCTTCCTACAAGAAGATATCTACATGCGGAAAAAAATGTATTTGATTGAGAAATTTATAGGAAGAGTGAGTGTTCAAAGGCCAAGAAGATTTATTTAGAAGAATTATATATTTAATGCTTATAAGGAGAAAAGTGATTAATTTTATAATGGTATATATCAAAGAAACAAAAGGTAAAAAAAAAAACATGCTTACCAAAAAGATAAATGCAAGATTAAAGTAATTTACTTTGTACTTTTTTACAATCTACTAATTATTATTTTTTTGTTAAAAGTCTTTTTCTGATTTATTTTTTCTTTATGTGTCTTTGACTAAAATTTATATCTTTTAACATTAAATCTCTTTATATATATTTTAATATATGAATTGAGATGGCCCGATAAAAATTTATTCAATAATGTCCAATGACAATAAAGATCTTAAATTTATTGATACAAAAAATGAATAAAAAGCACATAAAAGAACTATTACAAGGTATTTCTAATTAGTTATATAATATATATATACTACTTGATGGTCCAACAATTTTCATACTATAAATGAGATGTGTTATTTTTCTTCTTTTTTTCGCCTTCTTTTTTTAATTTTAAAAGACTAATTTTTTTATCTTTGAAATAATTATATTTAGTTTCTTTCATCATCAATGTTATAAATATTATTTATATTATTTTCTTACATCACTCATTTTCCTTTGTTTGTTCTTTTTGACTAATTTTATTTATTTAACCCATGAAATTAACTATTGTAACTCCAATGTTCTCTTAATCTCATCATTAATATTATTTATATCATTTCCCTAAATCACTCATTTTCTTTTGTTTGTTCTTTTTGACTCATTTTATTTATTTAACCCATGGAATTACTATTGTAACTCTATAAGCATTGCATTTTATTTTTACAAAATTTAATTTGTCATTTTTTTGAATTTTATATCATTTCTTCTTCTAAAGATCTATTTCTATATATACTACTAAAATCTTTCTATCTTTTCCTCTTCTAAAGATCTATATCTATATATACTCTACTAAAGTGGGACAAAAAAAAAGTGGCATATCTCATTGGACAGTATCACTATTTTATTTGATTTCTCAAAATTTTTAAACTTTCTATTTAATTTTTTTATCAAAAAATTTATAGAAATTTATATCTCTTTTCTCATTAATTATTGAGTTTTATTTCATTTCTTTAAATTTCTCTTTTCTTCTCTTTCTTCCGTCTTCTTCCAAATTAAAAATAAATATAATTTTCCTCATTATTGTCATTTATTTCATTTCCTTAAAATGCATCTCTTGCCACTTTCTTCTCTCTCTTTTTTATACTCTAAAAAAAATCATCTTATCATACTCAACTATGAAAATCCTTATATAATTATGAGTTTTAAATAAGGAAGAAAATCACGTAATAATAGAGAATATTAATATTGATTGGATAATAATTTAACCGTTTTCTCCATTTTTTACTAAGAATTTCAATAATATCTCTTCAATTTTGATTTTTTTCATAAAAAACTTATAAAAAAAATATTTCTTTCCTCATTAATTATTAGTATTTATCTCATTTCTTCAAAAATATTTCTTTCCTCATTAATTATAAGCATTTATTTCATTTCTTCGGGTCTCTTTCTTTTTCTCTTTCTTCCGTCTTTTTTCAAATAAAAAATATCTTTTTCTTATTATTGTCATTTCCTTAAATACCTCTCATCGATCTATTAGTTTTCTTGCTATTCCTTTTTTTTTTTCTCTAAATAAAATTATCTTAACATACCTAATTATTAAAATTTCCTATATAATTGTGAGGTTTAAATGAGATAGGAAATGACGTAGCAATAGAGAAAATTAATATTGAATGAGTAATAAGGTCACCGATTTGTCAAATTTGTATTTAGAATTCAAATAAAATATCTTTACTTCATTTTTTCAATCATTAAAATAGTTATTATACAACTATGAGTGTTAAATTATATATTTTTATATTTTGTGCTTTCAAATTTACTATCTAATGGTCAATTATAATTATATATATTATTTATATTTAATCGTTACATTAAAATGAATTAGAAATATTATATAATAAAATTTAAGTAACAATCAAAATAAATATTTATTTAAATTAACAATATAATATCATATAGTGAATAACAACCATCCAAATAAGATGTAATATTTTAAAAAGTACAACGAACCAATCCATAAGTTCACTAATAAATTTATAATCGCGCGACACACAATTTTATTCACTAGTTTAAAATGGTTGGTTGGTTGAACAACCTCAAAATTTAATATTTGTTACAAAGTAATCAGAGGATACTTTGTGACTGTGTGATCAAAAGTTACATTGAAAGTTATAATATATAAACACACCCTTTTAACTTACCTTCAGACATCTATATCTTTCAACTTTAGCGTGAATTAATAAATATTTAAATTTATATAAAATTAAATAAATAGATATTTACGTGTATTATGACGTTTCACGTGACAATTTGTGTGAGATACAGAGACATTGATTTGTATTATACCACACAACACTGTTCAACTTTTTATAATGAACACTAAAGGGAGCCACTTTTTTCCTCCAAAAATTTCCATCTTCACCAGTTCCGAATTCTCAAACACTTCTAAAACCCAAAGTAGCCGGATTTTACAGAGCCACATCAGAGATACAACCGCGATCCCGTCTCTCGGAGCACGCGCCGGCGCGTGGAGTACCACACAGTTCTTTCCTAGTCACCGGAGATGTTATTTCCGGCCGGAAAAGCTGTTCCGTCTCCTTCCACGGTGGCGGTGAAGCAAAATAGTCACTCTTTGAGAGAGACCCATAAGCTAACTATATATTCAAATCCCTACGAATCAGCTGTACTGATTCTCTAATAGGTAAACAAATTGAAGACTTTTTTTTTAATTATTATTACTGTGTATTTTTTTAATTAATTCCTTACTAAATTCCAAGTTTTGTGTAGGAATAATTGTTATTTCTTATCTCTAATTAATTTTTTATTATTATTTCTTAAATTATAGTGAAAAATATATATACCATCAATTTACTTCATGCAGTTTGGCCTTATCACCCATTCATAATTTAGCATAATAATATATTGATATTGATTGGTGGCATTTGGTATTCTAGATTTTCCTCATAATCTAGAAAGTCAAAATATTTACCTAAAAGAAATAGTTGAATAAAAAGATTGTATTTGCGCTAATACATCCTGAGCTTGCTGCTATATAAGTGCTCTGCCTTGTAATCAAATTGGCACCAAATATTCTTTTTGTTCTTTATAACCATATCATCATACAAGTGAAAGAACACAAATATATATATATATATATATATATATATATAAATCAAGAATAATTTGGGTATCTCCCAATACTCTAGTGATGTTCATTTGGACAAGTTTGAAGTATTGGGGACAAAATTTTCATTTTTAGGCACGACGAGAAGTCATCATTTGCATAGTTTACGAGAACTAAAAAAAAGATTAGCCTTCTGATCGATCGAGTGGACATTGGTTCGTGATGGAGCCGGCGAATCTTAACAATTTTAGAGGTAGTTTGAGGGGAAGTATGAGGGCGGATTCTAGCCGCTCGATATTTTCACGCTCAGCAAGAGATGAGGATGATGAAGAGGCTCTTAAATGGGCTGCATTGGAAAAATTGCCAACGTTCGATCGGATGAGAAAAGGTTTATTGTTTGGAAAAGAAGGTGAAACTGCTGCTGAAGTTGATACAAATGATATTGGACATCAAGAAAGGAAGAATTTGCTTGATAGGCTTGTTAAGGTCGCTGATGAAGATAATGAGAAGTTCTTGTTGAAACTCAAGGACAGAATTCAGACGTAAGTGAAATAATTTGAACTTTTCATGTATATATATTTTGTTTTTTCATTTTGGGAAATCTTGGTGTAACGGTTAGAGTTGTCCTTGTGTGACCATAAGGTCACATGTTCAAGTTATGAAAACAACCTCTTGCAAAAATGGATGTCGGCCCTTTCTTGACCCAGTCAAGGGGTCACTCCAAATTACACACAAAAATTCAAAAACAACTCCAATTTCCAAATACCATTTTTCACTTTGAAAACAAAAACTACGTTTTTCAAATTTCACAATTTTCATGGCCAACCAGGACCTAAATTTATGAGTTCCGAACCACAATTTTCTTACTTACTGGTTCTGAATAGATTATTTGTACATATTAAAAGTTTTTTTTAACACAAATACATTATTTACACCAAAGTTACTAGTGAAGAACCCCTAACCACAATTGTGGCTCTACCCTTGGTCTTTCTGCAGACCTAGGCATAGCCAGAACTTAATGCATCGAAATTTTGACTTTTTCTTTTCTTTTTTTCTAACTATGAGTTGAGTTTCCCTTTTCTATTTTTTAATTGATTGTATTTAACTTGTGGTTTTTTCCCCCTCTCTTTGGATACATTTACAGAGTTGGGATTGATTTGCCATCAATAGAAGTGAGATATGAACATCTCAACATTGAGGCAGATGCATATGTAGGAAGCAGAGCTTTGCCTACTTTTATCAACTTCATGACCAACTTTGTTGAGGTAAACATATGAATACAAAAGGCAAACATTTTAATATTTCTATTTCTTTTAATTGAAATTAAGGAAGGGGGAGCTTGGAGCAACTGTGAAGTTGTTTCCATGTGACCTATATGTTACGGGTTCGAATCGTGAAAGCAGTCACTAATGCTTGCATTATGATAGACTGTCTACATGGACCTTCCCCAGACCTGCTAACATGGGATGTTTTATGCCGTTGTTCCTTTATTGAAACTAACTTCTTTTTTTCTTTCTAATTTTTTGCTCCAAAGACATTCTTGAATTCTATTCACATACTTCCAAGTAGAAAGAGGCAAATCACAATTCTCAATGATGTAAGTGGTATGATTAAGCCTTCAAGGATGACTCTACTTTTGGGACCTCCAAGTTCTGGAAAGACTACTTTGTTATTAGCTTTGGCTGGAAAACTTGATCCTACTCTAAAGGTAAGATTTTCAATACCAAATATATTATAGTTAATGGGAAAAAGACTAAATTTACCCTTGTACTTTGAGAAATTGGTTATATGGAGATCATTTGTATTTACTCCTCATCTAAGGTTTCGAATAAATTTGCACTTATCGTTAACCTTTGAATCACATATTACCCTTCCACCCTTATAGAACAAAGATCCTACCTAAAGTATAGGGGCAAGTTTGGTATTTTCCTAATCGAATATACTATGTATATTTTCCTTCATTTTCATGTGACTAACAAATTACAGATGTATATTAAAATTCATTATAGTAAGTAATATTTTTTAATTTCCTTCTTTCATAAAAACTAAGTAAAAAATTAAAGTAATTTTAAAAGGTAAATTTTTTTAAAATTTTCAGAAAAATTTCACTTTTTCACCTCCTTTCTTTAAATTTTATTTATTATATAAAATATTTATCTTATATTCACTGACTATATAATTGACTTCTTACGGAATCATTACAGTTTGACTAATTGGACTCTTTAAAAATGATGTCGGGTGCATGTTGGATCCTCCAAAAGAGTGTATTTATAGAGGATCCTACACTGGTACGGCTCCATACTGAAGAGTCCGAGAAACATAGCCTTTTATTACCCCAAAATTGACTTGATATCTATGTTGCTCTTACTCTCCAAAAATGGTCTGTCGGATCCTTCAAATATGCACTACTTTTTGAAGTATCCGCACACACCTGCCGTCATTTTTAAGAATTCGAACAGCATAGCTTGATACTATAATTTCTTACACATTCAATTCATAGAAGTAGAACCCTTTTATAAATAAGATTTATTTATTTTTTAAAAAGTTTTCCCCCTTTTTTTATGGAAATCAGGTTACTGGGAATGTGACCTATAATGGACATGAACTACATGAATTTGTTCCACAAAAAACAGCTGTTTATATCAGCCAATATGACTTGCATATTGGAGAAATGACTGTAAGGGAAACTTTGGAATTTTCTGCAAGATGCCAAGGAGTTGGCCCTAGATATGGTTAGTATTTTTTTCTTATAACTAAGAATCGTTTGGTAGAGTGTATACGAATTATCATTGAGTTTTATTTTTAATTGGGCACTGAAAACATATATACAATCATTAATTGCTTAGTTTTTTCTGAAAACTTGTATAGAGATGTTGGCTGAACTATCAAGAAGAGAGAAAGCTGCTAATATCAAGCCAGATCATGATATTGATATCTACATGAAGGTAAGAATACAACAGAAAAACATGAAAGGGAATAATACCAAAGCTTTTACTATATTTACATTTATAGATGATAATTTTTTATTGTTTTTTTGGAAATGTAGGCTTCAGTAACAAAAGGACAGGAAGCCAACATTGTTACAGATTATGTTCTTAAGGTAACATTTACAGCATCCAATTATTTCGCTTAATAAGGGTTTAGTGTATATAGCGCTTTTTAACTTGATGTAGCGGATAACCTATCTTATGAATGTTACTAATTTGACTTCCATTTGCAGATTTTGGGACTGGATGTCTGTGCTGATACTATGGTGGGAGATGAAATGTTAAGGGGTATTTCAGGGGGGCAAAAGAAACGTGTAACAACGGGTGAAATGCTTGTTGGACCATCAAAGGCGCTTTTCATGGATGAAATCTCAACTGGATTGGACAGTTCAACTACTTTCTCCATTGTTAATTCGCTAAGACAATCAGTGCAGCTCTTGAAGGGAACTGCTGTGATATCTCTGTTGCAGCCAGCCCCTGAAACTTACAACTTATTTGATGACATCATTCTGTTGTCGGATGGACACATTGTCTATCAGGGCCCTCGAGAAGATGTTCTTGACTTCTTTGAATCCATGGGATTCAAATGCCCCGAGAGGAAAGGTGTGGCAGATTTCTTGCAAGAGGTATGTCTTACAAAAAAATATAAGAGTTTAAACTGTTAGAGAGAGCACACTATTATGTTCTTTTTCGTGAGTAGTTGTAAGACTTAACCGACGACCTTCGTCTATTATGATACTATATTGAAGTGTGTGACCGCCATAAATGCTTAATCTGTTAGATATACGAAACTGTTATGTAGCTTACGATGTCTTAGACATACAAGAGTGAAGTTTTAAATTATTGCTTGCAGGTAACATCAAAGAAGGATCAACAACAATACTGGGCTAAGAAGGATGAGCCTTACAGGTTTATCACATCAAAAGAATTTGCTGAGGCATATCAGTCTTTCCATGTTGGAAAGAAACTCGCCGATGAGCTTACCACTCCATATGACAAGACCAAAAGCCACCCTGCTGCTTTGTCTACTAAGAAGTATGGTATAGGGACGAAACAAATGTTGAAGGTCTGTGCTGACCGAGAATTCCTACTAATGAAGAGGAACTCATTTGTTTACATATTCAAGCTCTTTCAGGTATTTACTACTTGGTCTATTAGAAATATATAAGTGTTTTCCATTTCATAACCATGTGCCAATTGTTAATTCTTCTTGTTTCTGTTCTGTTTTCTCAGCTCATGGTAATGGCATTTATAATGATGTCCGTCTTTTTCCGTACTGAGATGCCCCGAGATAATATGGATGATGGAGGGATGTATGCTGGTGCTCTCTTTTTCGTAGTCGTTGTGATTATGTTTAATGGAATGGCTGAGATCAACCTGACAATTTTGAAGCTTCCAGTCTACTTCAAGCAAAGGGACCTTCTTTTTTATCCTTCATGGGCTTATGCCCTTCCCACATGGATCCTCAAAATCCCAATAACATTTATTGAAGTTGGTCTTTGGACATTTCTTACATATTATGTCATGGGATTTGATCCAAATGTTTCAAGGTAAGAGAAGTAAAAAATATTGTTCAGAGTAATAATTAGATGGCCTTCATATAATTTCATGATTATTAAGGGACTATGGCTTTGCAGATTGTTCAAACAATTCTTGCTTCTCGTACTAGTACACCAGATGGCATCGGGATTGTTCAGATTCATTGGTGCAGCGGGGAGAACAATGGGAGTCGCTACCACATTTGGAGCATTTGCACTGGTTTTGCAATTTGCATTGTCTGGATTTGTCCTCTCGAGAAGTATGTTTTATTATGTTCGCAACAATTCTTTTTCTTGTTCAATCATACCTTTATTTATTTTCTTTTTTGCATGATACTTCAGATGATGTGAAGAAATGGTGGATCTGGGGTTACTGGATCTCACCATTAATGTATTCTGTAAATTCAATTCTTGTGAATGAATTTGATGGGAAGAAATGGGAACATGTAAGTGTTTTTATACCAAACCACATGCAAATAGCTAATTTTCTCGTATATGGATGCTCATTACTCTTTCATTAAAACAGATTGCGCCAAATGGAGCTGAGCCACTTGGACATGCAGTAGTAAGATCTCGAGGGTTCTTTCCAGATGCATATTGGTACTGGATAGGTGTTGTGGCACTTATCGGATTCATAATAATCTTCAACCTCTGCTACAGTATTGGACTAGCTTACCTGAACCGTGAGTATCTCTGGTGCCTTTACATTCCCCTTGAAAAGAACATAAAATGAACGATGCCTTATACTGCGACCGGAGAAACGGGACTAATACCATATTTCTTATACATCTTCAGCTTTTGGTAAGCCACAAGTTATGATATCAGAAGACGATGAGAATGTTCGACTCATTGAGAGAAGTGAAACTGAGGGCGAAAAGAAGAAGGGAATGATTCTTCCATTTGAACCGCATTCCATCACTTTTGATAACATTGTATACTCCGTTGACATGCCTCAGGTAACTTTCCAGAACTTTTCATGAATACTATTCGTGACTCGTAACGCTTTTATTTTCTATAATAAACTAACTTAACATTTTTTAATGAATTGCAGGAAATAAAAGACCAAGGTTCCACTGAAGATAGATTAGTACTTCTAAATGGTGTGAGTGGAGCTTTCAGGCCAGGTGTTCTCACAGC
>JAJONR010002759.1:0-47758 GCA_029582245.1 Solanum etuberosum
TACCCATCTTGCTCGAGAGAGAAGATGTATTAAGGTTGTGGGCTGTTCTTAATTGCTATGCTTGTTGATGTTCGAGAGAAATCACTTGAAGCGGAATAGTTGTTCGAGAGAAAGCTATTTCAATTATAGTCTAGCCTACCCATTGATATTTAGCTATTTACTATTAGTTTCAATTACCCATATATCGAAATTTACCTATAATCGATCACATCCCGAGAATTCCTCTCCTATTGTTATTTCAAATTGTTTGTGACTGCATTGTAGTTGATAATTGCAAACCAAAACCCCCATCTGACATTTAATGTCACCCCTTTGATTTGTTTCATATCTTTTTCGATAATTTCTATTCCTATATCTAGTTAGATCACATTCATACTTCTTAATTGAATTTGAACACGTACCTCTCCCTGTGGGTTCGACCCCAACTCTTCGTTGGGTTTTATTCTTTTTAACGATCGTTTGTACCTAGAATTGGATGAGGTGTGCTTGAAACGTTAATCATAATGCTAATGCACGCAATGATAACGCAGTTCCTCCAATCCCGAACCATGAGGTTACGAATGCAGAATTTTAGAATGTGATCCAACTCTTGGCTCAGAGTGTAGCCAATCAGAATAATCAGCAGGCCACAGTTCCTGCAAACACTAATGGTGGATCAGCTGCAGCTAGGGTTCGAGACTTTGTTCGTATGACTCCGCAAGAATTTCTAGGGTTGAAGGTTGATGAGGACCCACAAAACTTCATTGATAAGGTTAAGAAAATTCTGGAGGTAATGCAAGTGACTGGTACTGAGAGTGTTGAGTTAGCATCCTATCAACTCAAGGATGTGGCTCATATTTGGTTCACGCAGTGGAAGGAAAATAGGGGTGAGAATGCAGCTCCTGTGACATTGGACTGTTTTACTGGAGCTTTTCTGGACAGGTTCTTCCCGACATAGTTGAGGGAGGCTAAGGCTTAGGAGTTTATGAACTTGAATCAGCGCTCAATGTCAGTCCAAGAATAGGAATGAAGTTCACTCTGCTCTCTAGGTATGCTCCACATATGGTTGTTGATTTGAGGGCACAAATGAGCAAGTTCTTGTTTGGAGTATCCGATTTAGTAATGACCGAGTGCAGGAATGTTATGCTGTTAGGGGATATGGATATCTCTAGACTCATGAATCATGCTCAGCAAGTTAAGGGAGATAAGCTTAGGGAAATGGCTAAGACAAAAAGGCTAGAATGGGGAATTATGAATATTCTCAGCAGATATCGAATAGTAGGAATCGCTCACAATTTCAGTAGAGGTCTACAGCCCCAGCACCTTCATTAGCTAGCGCTCCGTTCCCCAGGTTTCGACGGGATCGGAAAGGTAGGGCATCAGGCTCTAAGTCACAAGGGAGTGCTTCAGGTAACCGGGCTTTTCCAACTTGTCCAAAGTGTGGTAAGAATCATCTGGGAGAGTGTCTTGCAGGCAGAGAAGGGTGCTTTGGGTGTGGTCAGTCAGGTCACAGGTTGAAGGATTGCCCTTCTGCCAAGCAACGACTAGGAGATAACAAGACTCAATCTACTACTTCAGCAGCTCCAGCGGGTCGCCCCACCCAGTAGGGGGCCTCGTCTGGTATAGGTGGTGGTCAGCGCCAAAATAGGTTGTATGCTCTTCAGGCTCGCCAGGACCAAGAAGATTATCCCGATGTGGTCACTGATACGTTGAGAGTCTTTCATTTAGATGTTTATGCATTATTAGATCCAGGGGCTACACTTTCTTTTGCAACTCCCTATATAGCAGTAAAATTTGGTGTCAGTCCGAAACTCACTCAGAACCGTTCTCAGTCTATACTCCAGTTGGTGACCCAATTATAGCTAGATGGGTATACAAAAATTGTCCTGTCACAGTTTCTCAGAAAGTCACCTCAGCAGACCTTGTAGAGTTAGAAATGATAGATTTTGATATCATTCTTCGGATGGATTGGCTACATTCCTGTTATGCCTTAGTCGATTGTAGAACTAGGATCGTTCGGTTTCAGTTTCCAAACGAGCCAGTCTTAGAGTAGAAGGGTAGTAGCTCAATACCTATAGGTCGATTTATCTCTTACCTTAAGACCAGAAAAATGATTTTCAAAGGGTATATATATCATCTTGTTTGGGTTAAGGATTGAAACTCCGAAACCACAACTTTGGAGTCATCCCCAATAGTAAATGAGTTTCTCGAAGTGTTCCCAGAAGAGCTTACCAGAGTTCCTTCCGAAAGGGAAATCAACTTCGGAATAGATCTCCTCCCAGATACCCAGCCTATTTCGATTCCTCCTTACAGAATGGCTCCAACCGAGCTTAAGGATTTGAAAGAGCAGTTGAAAGACCTTCTACATAAGGGCTTCATCAGACCTAGTATCTCTCCATGGGGTGCTCCAGTGTTGTTCGTGAAAAAAAAGGTGGTTCTCTCAGAATGTGCATTCACTATCGGCAGTTGAACAAAGTCACAATCAAGAACAAATATCCTATCCCTAGGATTGATGACTTGTTCGACCAACTTCAGGGTGCTAGTTGCTTTTCTAAGATAGACCTAAGTCCAACTATCATCAAATCAGAGTCAAAAATAGTGACATCCCGAAGACAGGCTTCAGGACTCAGTATGGATAGTATGAATTGGTAGTTATGTCTTTTTGTCTAACAACTTCTCCTGCAGCTTTCATGGATTTAATGAACATGGTGTTCAAACAGTATTTGGACTTGTTCGTCATCGTCTTTATTAATGCTATGCTCATTTATTCTTGGAGTGAGGAAGAGCATCTAACTCATCTGAGAGTTGTTCTGCAAATTCTCAAAGATCTCAGCTATTCGCTAAGTTCAGCGAATGTGAATTTTGGTTACGGTTCATTGCTTTCCTTGGTCATGTGGTATCGAGCAAAGGGATCTGAGTGGATTCTCAGAAAATTGAGGCAGTACAACACTGACCCAGACCCACCTTTCCAACAGATATCATAATTTTCTTAGGTTTGATCGGTTATTACAGGAGATTTGTTGAAGGATTTTCATCCATAGCTTCCCCATTGAAAAAGTTGACTTAGAAGAAGGTAAAATTTCAGTGGTCAGATGAGTGAGATAAAATCTTCTCAGAACTGAAAACTAGGTTGATTACAGATATTTTCTTGATTCTACCAGATGGTTCGGATGGTTATGTGATTTATTGTGATGCCTCCAGGGTCGGCCTAGGTTGTGTGTTGATGCAGCGAGGTAAGGTCATAGCTTATGCTTCTAGACAACTTAAGATCCACGAGAAGAATTACCCGACTCATGGCCTCGAACTTGCAGCCGTAGTATTTTCCCTAAAGATTTGGAAACACTACTTGAATGGTGTTCATGTTGACGTGTTCACAGATCATAAGAGCCTCCAGTATGTGTTCACCAAAAAGAGTTGAATCTTCATCAGAGGAGATGGATTGAATTCCTTAAAGACTATGACATGAATATGATTTACCATCCGGGTAAGGCTTATGTAGTGGTTGATGCTCTCAGCAGACTGTCTATGGGTAGTGTAGCACATGTTGAGGAAGAAATGAAAGAGTTAGCCAAAGATGTTCACCGGCTTCCTTGCTTATGAGTTTGCCTTACAGACACATCAGATGGTGGTGTGATAGTTCAAAATGCATCAGAATCTTCATTGGTAGCGGAGGTTAAGGAAAAATAGGACAGTGATCCTATATTACTTCAGTTGAAAGGTGTAGTTCGTCAGCAGAAAGTTAAGGTTTTCTCCCAAGGGGAGATGGTGTGCTTCGTTACCAAGGTCGCTTATGACTCAAGAGATTAACATTCCTACATGGAAGTGGGAAGTGATAAACATGGACTTCATTACTCATTTACCTCGTACTCGCAGACAACATGACTCCATTTGGGTGATAGTGGATAGAGACACGAAGTCCGCTCACTTCTTGGCTGTCAAGACTATAGATTCAGTGGAGGACTACGCCAAACTCTACATCAATGATATAGTTAGGTTGCATGGGGTTCCCTTGTCTATCATCTC
The DNA here is from genome assembly GCA_029582245.1 of Solanum etuberosum. Classification (NCBI taxonomy): domain Eukaryota; kingdom Viridiplantae; phylum Streptophyta; class Magnoliopsida; order Solanales; family Solanaceae; genus Solanum; species Solanum etuberosum. Next base: position 4,003 of record JAJONR010002759.1, read on the forward strand.
ACATAGATGTCCTCAGTTTACCTCTCATTTCTGGAAATCATTTTAGAAAGGTCTTGGTACTCAGGTAAATCTCAGTACAACATTTCATCCACAGACAGATGGTCAGGTAGAGTGTACCATTCAGACCTTAGAGGACATGTTGAGAGCTTGCGTGATCGATTTCAAGGGTAGTTAGGATGATAACCTACCTCTCATAAAGTTCTCTAATAATAATAGATTTCATTTCAGTATTCAGATGGCCCCGTATGAGGCATTATATGGGCATAGATGCAGGTCCCTGATTGGTTTGTTTGAAGTAGGTGAAGCAGCCTTGATTGGGATAGATTCGGTTCCTGAGGCTATAGAGAAAGTTCAACTCATCAGAGATAGACTAAAGACAACTCAGAGTCATCAGAAGTCCTATACAGATGTGAGAAGAAGAGCATTAGAGTTCGAAATTGATGATCGGGTTTTCTTGAAGGTGATTAGATTTGGCAAGAAAGGAAAGCTTGGTCCTAGATATGTAGGTCCTTAAAGAATCCTGAAAAGGGTTGGTAATGTAGCTTATGAGTTAGAGTTGCCAGAAAAACTAGCAGCGATTCATCCAGTCTTTCACATTTCCTTGTTGAAGAAGTGTGTGGGTGATCTGGCATCGATAGTACTATTATAGAGTGTGGCTGTGAAGGATAGTCTCACTGGTGAAGAGGTGCTAGTTGAAATTCTTGACTGTTAGGTTCTTAAGTTGAGAAATAAGGAAGTCGCTTCAGTAAAGGTTTTGTGAAGGTGTCACGCTCCGAACCTACACCCTGGGCGGGACTAGCACTTGAGAACTATTGCTAGCCCCAAGCGAACCCTTGGCTTGGCTTACTACTCAGTGGAAGAGTCAAAGCATTAATACAAGGATTCAATGCATCATTACTCAACTGTTTAAAAGATAACTTAGAACGTTTAAAGATAAACATTAAACTTAGCCAAAATGGCAACTGTCTTAACATAAGAAAGTGACAATGTAAAGACAAATAAATTAACTAACTATCTACGAAGCCTCTAAACCATGAGGGATGTCGGGACAAGACCCACGATCATCCTAACAACTAAAAACTACTAAAGCAATGTAAATAGGGATCCTCCGAAAAGCAAGGAGGCTCACCACAAGACTCTGAATGCTCACTGGATCAACGAAGCATTGGATGCTGATCATGGTTACATGTATCTGTATCATAACAATGATTCAGGCCAAATGGCGTCAGTAAATTGAATGTACGAGCATGCGAGGGGAATTCTAAAACAATACATAATCTTGAAAGGAACTGAAAGAACATATCTGGGCTCAACTCAACTCAACTAACTCATTTCAATATAAAGCAATAATAGGAATGCAATATAAAGAAAACTTTTAAAACATGGATAACAACTCTGTGTATTTAAAAATACAATAGTAACTCAGCCTGTATGCAAAGATACAATATAAACTCTGTTTGTATATAAAAATACAAATAACTCTATGTATATAAGAATACAAAATACTTTTGTGGGAGTTTGTCTAACCGACAACCATCACTTAAGAGCTATGTGATGATACAGCGTTTTGCCTCACGCTGCCAGGGCCGTCCTATACCTTGCCAGGGGTATAGAACCCAACTGCTAAGTGGATCCACTAGTCTATGCTAAAAATCACTAAGGAATCATCTAAAAAGTATGACTCTTTTCTACCCATGATGGCTACATGGTTTATGGGGGCTGGGAGTTATCTGAACTCTCCCCCATATCGGTGCTCAATACTACTCCCAAAAGATACTAGCTCATATGTTTAAAAACATAACTTTTTTCTGTGGTTTGAGATAATTGCTCAAAAACATAGCTCAAAGGCTCTCTTGGAAATCAAAGTTTCCTCTTTTTCTTAATTGTGAAAGCATTTACTGTTTACTAAAAAACTAGCTTAAAGGCTCTGTTGGAAATCGGTGTTTCCTTTCTTGTTTAAATGTGAAAATATTTACTCTTTGGGGAATATATAGTCCCCATATACTCTTTTGAAGAAATGAACTTCAACTCTTTACTCTTTACTCAACTCAAAACTGAAGTCTTAAAACAAAGTTAAAACATTTGTAAAAGACTTTTGGAAGATTCTATGAACTTCTCTTGACTTGACTCTTAACTTTTCTTGAACTGAATTACGGATTCAAGGCTCATGATCTCATGTTATGGATGATTTCATGTTTCTTATACGTACCTTAGAGTGTAGAAATCAACTAGAAAACATAGGTACGATTCAAGCGAACTCATAACGAAAGAAGTGGGAAAGGGTAGAAGACCTAGCGTTCCTGGCGCTCTGAGTGGCGCGGGGCACCAGAGGCAAAACAACAGAACTGGGGATCAGGCACACTGGCTGGCGCGGCACCCCAGAGCCCAAACTACAGAACACTTTGTGGGGAGCTCTGAGTGGCGCGGCGCCCCACCCCTTTTCCCCAGAATTTTGACGAATTTTCTTGGTCGTTTTTCAACTCTAAACCCTCTAGATTCAATTGGTTCTTCCCCCAAACACTTAGTTTCGACTACATAACCAAAATAAGCAAGAATCTACTCAAAGCGACATCTAATTTCATGAATTTAACTCAAGAACTCCTCAACAACTTCAACAATCAAGAACCCAATAGAAACTTCAACAAAATCCATCAAGAACTCAATTTCTATACTTTCAAGAATATAATTTGGCTAAATTAAATCATGATTAGCGCGTGGGTGAACGAACCCAACTCTATGTGATCTCACATACCTCGTAGGGATTAACCCTTGGCGAAATCCACAAGCCTAGCTTCAAGAACTTGACCATTCCTTACTTCTTCTCCTCTCTTCTCCTTTTCTTTTCTCTTCTCTCAAAACCCTAACTTATTTTGATGAAGCATAAACTGAACCAAATCAGTTTAGACCCCAACTTAATTACCAAAAACGAATTTAATTAATTTGGTAGTGAAAAGACCAAAGTACCCTTCTAAAATTCAGTTTTGACTATCCTTATCTAGACAACCCAACTTCAAATGGGAATATCTCCTTCATACGAACTCGAAATTGAGTAAACTCGGTGGCGTTGGAAAGATAATTCAAAGATATTTCCTACGGTATCTTGTAGAATACCTAAATCATCCTGATATAGGAGTTATGGTCGTTTGAAGTTGACCCAAAACTCAAACTTAGCTTAATTTTGTCAAACTTTCAAAATTTGATTATTTCCAAAAATGGTTTCCTTCTAATTCTAGTTCTTTCTATTTCTTTCGAATAGCGGGGTGTTACCATATATCCCCTTGGGAACATTCATCCTTGAATTAGACTACTCTTAGAAGGCTAAGGGTGTAACATCTAACATCTAGCTCAAACACCCAACTAGATACATGTTGCCTGCGAGACCTTGGTAAAGCTGTGATGAAATCCATATTGATCATCTCCCACTTCCATTCTGGAAGTTCTATACCACCGGGGCTGTTGTGCTCTACCTTAACTTATTGACAATTCGGGCACTTAGCAATGAACTCAGCAATACCTTTCTTCATACTATTCCACCAATACACTTCTCTCAGGTCACGATACATTTTTGTGGAACCTGGATGGATAGAATATCTGGAGCTATGAGTTTCCTCCATGATCCTCTCTTGGAGTTCATCCACCTTTGGTACACACAATCTACCTTGGTACCTCAACACACCATCTCCCCCTTGTTGAAAAGCCATTACTTTTTGCTTATGAACATTTGCGTTCAATTGAAGCAAAATAGGATCTTGGTCTTATTTCTCTCACTTCTGACACTAATGATGATTCATCCCCATTCATCACCACTACTCCTCCTTCGGTGGAATCCCTTAGTCGAACTCCTAATTGTGCAAGTATGTGCATATCTTTTGCTAACTCTTTTTTATCTTCCTCAAAATGGGTGGTACTACCCATAGATACTCTACTTAAAGCATCAGCAACAACATTAGACTTGCCTGGGTGATAAAGAATACTCATGTCATAATCCTTGAGTAACTCTAACCTTCGCTGTCTGAGATTAAGCTCTTTCTGAGTAAGCACATACTGAAGACTCTTATGATCGGTGAACACATCTACATGAACACCATAAAGATAATGACGCCATAATTTTTCAAAGCAAATACTACGGCAGCCAACTCTAAATCATGGGTTGGGTAGTTCTTCTCGTGAACCTTAAGCTGTCTGGAGGCATAAGCTATAGCTTTGCCATTCTGCATTAACACACAACCCAAACAAACTTTAGATGCATCACAATATACAAAAAATCCTTGCGTACCCTCTGGTAAGGTCAATACTGGGGCAGTAGTCAACCTCTTTTTCAATTCCTGAAAGATTTTCTCACAAGCTTCAGACCATTGAAACTTCACTGTTTTCTAAGTCAACTTAGTCAAAGGAGATGAAAATCCCTCGATGAACTTTCTATAATATCCAGTCAACCCCAAGAAACTCCTAATATCAGTTGGAGATGTGGATCTAGGACAATTCTGCATTGCCTCTATTTTCTGAGTATCAACTCTAATTCCATCACCTGAAACAATGTGGCCTAGGAATGCCACAGACTCAAGCCAGAACTCACACTTAGAGAACTTAGCATACAACTCTCTATCCTTTAGAGTTTGGAGAACTACTCTGAGATGACTAGCATGATCTTCCTCCTTCCTTGAATATATTAGTATGTCATCAATGAACACGATAACATACATATCTAAATAAGGCTTGAATACTATATTCATAAGGTCCATGAACACTGCAGGCGCATTAGTTAAACCGAACGACATGACCAGAAACTTATAATGACTCTGACGGGTCCTAAATGATGTCTTTGGAATATCACATTCCCTTACTTTCAACTGATAGTAGCCTGATCTGAGGTCTATCTTAGAAAAACAAGTGGCCCCCTAAAGTTGATTGAAGAGATCATCAATTCTAGGAAGATGATACTTATTCTTGATAGTAACCTTGTTCAACTGACGGTAATCTATACACATTCTAAGATAACCATCCTTCTTTCTCACAAATAAGACCGGAGCGCCCCATGGTGAGACACTTGGTTGAATGAAACCTTTCTCTAGGAGATCTTTCAACTGCTCTTTTAACTCCTTTAACTCTGCTGGTGCCATTCTATATGGCGGAATAGATATAGGATGAGTATCAGGAAGAATATCTATGCCGAAGTGTATTTCTCTCTCAGGAGGGACTCCGGGAATATTATCTGGAAAGAATTCTGGAAACTCTTTTACTACTGGAACTGACTGGATATGAGGTATCTCAACACTAGAGTCATTAACTCGGACTAAGTGATAGACACACCCCTTGGAAACTAACTTCCTCGCCTTAAGGTACGAAATAAAATGACCCTTAGGCACTGCTGAACTACTCTTGCACTCTATAACTGGTTCACTGGGAAACTGGAACTTGACTACTCGAGTTCTACAATCTATTGATGCATAACAGACATGAAGCAAGTCCATACCTAGAGTGACATCAAAATCTACCATATCTAACTCAACTAAGTCAGCCATGGTACTCTTGTGATTGACGGAAATGGTACAATCACATTAGACTCTCTCAGCTAGAATAGACTCACCAACAGGTGTAGAAACACTGAAGAGCTCAAGAAGTTGCTCAGGAAGAACATCAAAATTCATCGCAACATAAGGAGTCACAAAAAAATAAACTCGCTCCTGGATCTAGCAAAGCATAAACATAAAAATTAAAGACTTGGATCATACCAGTGACAACATTTGGTGAATCCTCTTGCTCTTGGTGACTAGTGATAGCATAAAGACGGTTTGATCCTCCGCCTGCCCCTGAAGTGGCTCCTCTAGGTGCAGCTCTGTCTAGTGCAGCAACTGAAGAAGACTGGGCTCTATTACCCCCATTACCATTACCCTGCCTGTTCTTAGGACACTCTCTCATAAAATGACCATTCTAACCACACTTGAAACAACCAGTGAAGCCATCACGACACACCCCTGAGTTGCTCCTACCACACTTAGCACATGCAGGAGTCTTAGTACCCCCTTGTGCCATACTACCTTGATAATGCGCAGGTCTAGCTCTGAAATTCTAGGAATTCTAATTTTGGAACTCACCTTTGTTTCTTGGTGTAGGTGCACTAGCAGATGATGGAGAAGGTCCCTTTTGTTTCTGTTGGAAGGAAGACCGGTTCACCTTACTCTTTTTCTACTCGGACTCATTCCCTGATGTCTTAGCCCTCTTATTCTTAAACTATTCTCTATTCCTCAGCTTGTCCTCCTCAACTTGTTGCACATGGATAATCAGCCTTTCTATGTCCATGTCCCCTATCAGCATAGCTGCCTTGCCTTCCTTGCTTGACAGGCGAGACAACCCAGCGACGAATAAACTCATCCTGCTCCTCATGTCAGCAACCATCTCCGGAGCATAGCGGGAAAGTTGTGTGAACTTCAGACTGTACTCATGAACACTCATAGATTCCTACTTAAGAGTAAGGAATTCTCGTACCTTTGCTTCTCTCAGTTCACAGGGAAATAAACACCCCATGAAAGCACTCTCAAAGACAGCCTAACTCACAATTGGTGCATCCTCAGCCCTATTCTTTTTTCATTGATCAAACCATATCCTAGAAACACTCTTCAATTGATGTGCAGCTAGTTCTACTCGCTCAGCATCGGCAATATGCATGATCTCAAAATCTTTCTGAAGCTCTTCAACAAAGTTCTTCGGATCCTCAGTGACACTTGAACCTGTGAAGCTTGGAGGATCCATCCTTAGGAACTCATGGACCCTAGAAGTATCATCCACTTCCTGACGATTCTCTCGCTGTTGCCCAACTTTGTTGGTCACAACTTGGCTCAACATCCGGATGGCCTCACAGAACTCAGCATTGGTGACTTCTCCTTGGGGTTGCACTTTTAGTGCATCAGGTACCCCTTGTTCCTCAACATTCCTTCTAGCCGGACGACCTCGGACAGCTCTTCATGGAGGCATGATCTGAACGACATGCGCAAGCACGAATTAGAAGAAACTTTTATAGAGATACACTCTATCGCACGAAAGAAGTATGAAAGAAGTGAGATAGTTCCTATAATGTTACGGCCTCCTAATTATAAATGTGGCGTGCTTCACACTGATAAATAGGACTCTACAGACACAGCTTCATAGACTCCCTAGGACTCTTGAACTCTGTGCTCTGATACCAAGTTTGTCACGCCCCGAGCCTACAACCTGGGCGGGACTGGCACTTGAGAACCATTGCTGGCCCAAAGCGAACCCTTGACCTGGCTTACTACTCAGCAGAAGACTCAAAGCATTAATACAAGGATTCAATGCATCATTACTCAACTGTTTAAAATATAACTTATAACGTTTAAAGATAAACATTCAACTTAGCCAAAATGACCACTCAAGTCTTAACATAAGAAAGTGACAATGTAAAGACAAACAAACTAACTAACTATCTATGAAGCCTTTATACCATGATGGATGTCGGGACAAGACCCCCGATCATCTTAACAACTAAAAACTACTAAAGCAATGTAAATAGGGATCCTCCGAAAAGCAAGGAGGCTCACCATAAGACTCTGAATGATCAACTGGATCAACGAAGCGCTGGATGCTGATCCTGGCGTTAGTACATTGAATGTACGAGTATGCGAGGGAAATTCTAAAACAATACTTAAGCTTGAAAGGAACTGAAAGAACATACCTGGGCTCAACTCAACTCAACTAACTCACTTTAATATAAAGCAATAATAGGAATGTAATATAAAGAAAAGCTTTTAAAACATGGATAAAAACTGTGTATTTAAAAACATAATAGTAACTCAGTTTGTATGCAAATATACAATATAAACTCTATTTTTATATAAAAATACAAATAACTCTATGTATATAAGAATATAAAATATTTTTGTGGGAGTTTCTCTAACCGACAACCAGCACTTAAGAGCTATGTGATGATACAACATTTTGCCTCACGCTGCCAGGGCCGTCCTATACCTTGCCAGGGGTATAAAACCTAAATACTAAGTGGATCCACTAGTCTATACTAAAAATCACTAAGGAATCATCTAAAAAGTATGACCCTTTTCTACAAATGATAGCTACATGCTTTATGGGGGCTGGGAGTTATCTGAGCTCTTCCCCATATCGGTGGTCAATACTACTCCCAAAAGATACTAGCTTATATGTTTAAAAACATAACTTATTTCTGTGGTTTGAGATAATTGCTCAAAAACATAGCTCAAAGGCTCTCTTGGAAATCAAAGTTTCCTCTTTTGCTTAATTGAGAAAGCTTTTACTCTTTACTGAAAAACTAGCTCAAAGACTCTGTTGGAAATCGGTGTTTCCTTTCTTGTTTAAATGTGAAAATATTTACTATTTGGAAATACATAGTCCCCATATACTCTTTTGAAGAAATGAACTTCAACTCTTTACTCAACTCAAAACTCGAGTCTTAAAACAAAATTAAAACATTTGTAAAAGACTTTTGGAAGACTCTATGAACTTCTCTTGACTTGACTCTTAACTTTTCTGGAATTGAATTATGGATTCAAGGCTCATGATCTCATATTATGGATGATTTCATGTTGTTTAGACATACCTTAGGGTATAGAAATCAACTAGAAAACATAGGTACGATTCAAGGGAACTCATACGGAAAGAAGTGGGAAAGGGTAGAAGACCTGGCGTTCCTGGCGCGGGGCGTCAGAGGCAAAACTACAGAACTGGGGATAGGGAGCACTGGCTGGCGCGGCGCCCCAGAGCCCAAACTACAGAACACTTTGTGGGGCGCTCTGAGTGGCGCGACGCCCTACCCCTTTTCCCCAGAATTTTGATGAATTCTCTTGGTCGTTTTTCAACTCTAATCCCTCTAGATTCAATTGGTTCTTTCCCCAAACACTTAGATTCGACTACATAACCAAAATATGCCAGAATCTACTCAAAACGATATCTAATTTCATGAATTTAACTCAAGAACTCCTCAACAACTTCAACAATCAAGAACCCAATAGAAACTTCAACCAAATCCATCAAGAACTCAATTTCTATACTTCCAAGAATATAATTTCGCTGAATTAAATCATGATTGGTGCGTGGGTGAATGAACCACACGCTATGTGATCTCACATACCTCGTAGGGATTAACCCTTGGTGAAATCCACAAGCCTAGCTTCAAGAACTTGATGATTATTTGCTTCTTCTCCTCTCTTCTCCTTTTCTTTTCTCCTCTCTCAAAACCCTAACTTATTTTGATGAAGCGTAAACTGAACCAAATCAGTTTAGACCCCAACTTAATTACAAAAAATGAATTTAATTATTTGGGTAGTGAAAAGACCAAAGTACCCTTCTAAAATCCGGTTTTGACTTTCCTTCTCTAGATAGCCCAACTTCAAATTGGTATATCTCCATTATACGAACTCGAAATTGAGCAAACTCGGTGGTGTTGGAAAGATAATTCACTGATATTTCCTAAGGTAGCTTGTAGCACACCTAATATGCTCGTTTGAAGTTGACCCAAAATTCAAACTTAGCTTAATTTTGTCAAATTTTCCAAATTTGATTATTTCCAAAAATGGTTTCCATCTAATTCTAGTTCTTTCTAGTTCTTTCGAATAGCAGGATGTTACATGAGGAGTCAGTCCGTAGAGGGAGCTACTTGGGAAGCAGAAGAAGCCATGATGGCCAAGTATCCTCACCTCTTTCCTTCCAATTCCATTTCAGCTTGAGGTAATAGTTCCTCTCCAGTCTCTCAGTTTACTCTTGTGTAATTCATCCCCAATATCTTGTTTCCTCAGTTATCATTGTATTTCAGCACATTATCATGATTCATGGAACTTCGTTCAGTTAGATACTAGTGTATAGTACTCAGTTGGTAGGAATTTCAGCTCTTTCCTCCAAACTCAACTTGTTTAGGCTTCATTCGAGGACAAATATTCCCAAGGAGGATATATTGTAACACCTTTGATTCGAGAAGGTAGAAAAAAATGCAGCTTTTCAGGATCTAGTGCCAGAACCAATGGAAGCCACCGATGATGGTCTGTGGTCTGACACACGGTCCGTAGGTGGGCCAGTGATTGGCCAGTCCTAGCTCTCCAAAATGTCAGGTCCCAGTACTTTTATACGGTTCACCAGAACAATTATTCATTCAATGCACGAGCCGTAGGTAGGTCTCGTCCGTCACTAGACCTACAGACCGTAGGTGGCATCCCGTAATTGGGTTCAAGACTTAGGGGTCTCTGATCCCACCCACAGCAGACCACTAGGGTCCATGGTTGGACCAAAATCGTAGGTCTGGCCATATGTGAGGGTTAGAAGCTATTTAGAGAAAAATAACTTTTGGGTCAACTTCAAACGGTCATATCTTTTAGCAAAAAATAAATAAAGTGGTCCATGACCTATCAAATTAAAGATAATTGAGTCCTCTTTCTAACGCCACTGAGTTTGCTAAAATTCAAGCTCGAAGTAAAAAATTATGCTCTTTTTAGTGAAGCCTTATCGGGCAGACCTTGAACCACGACCCAGTTGACGGGCAGTGGTTAATGAGTCTGAGATTTTGACTCATTTAGGGCTTTCTCTTGATAGTTTAAGTGTCCTCAAATGCCTAACTTATGCTCTAAATTGATGTTGATGTGTTGATTTGCAGCCATGAGGGCTAAGGAGCAAGGAAAGACCACTACCGGGCACAAAGGAGCAAACGGGTTGAAGAAGTGAAGAAAAGCGATCTTTGTGATCACTAAGACCACTCGGAGAACCACCGAGTGGCTCGTTAGCCTGCTCAAAGTTACAGTATACCACTCCTGAGATGAGAGAAATTGGGCGAAGGACATTCCCTATCGGTGATTCACCGATTGTATCGGCGAAGAGGAGTTAGCCCGCCGATATTTACAGGACTATCAATAAAGATGCAAGCAGAATGGCGATCAAAGGGAGAAAACGGCGCATCGGGAAACTGATTGGCGACCCCAACACAGACCGCCTAAAGTCACAGTATGCAATAGATGAAAACTCAAGATAAGAAGGCAACAGACAAGATCGATCGGTGACTCGTCGACTTGTTGGCGAGGCGCGACTTACCTCACCGATTTACCCCAAAGGACAAATTTTGAAAGGGTATAAATTGATTTTTTGAAAAGAGAGAAGGCATTCAACTCAGTGGAAACTCAGATTTAGAACGAAAACACTACTCTTGTTAGTTTTTGATGCATTTTTCAAGTAGATTTCGAATTGGGTTTTGTAATTGAAGCTACATTGAATCATTTTAAGGGTTTGAAGATCAATACCCAGTTATGGAAAAAGGAATAGGTATTAAATTCTTACTTTTTATGATGAATAGCTAAAACCCCCATTCTCGGGGGTATGACCATATGATTAATTGTCTAATTTAGCTGATGGATGTTAGGGATTATTGATTATGCTAATATTTTGAAGTGGGTTTGATTTATAACTGTTGTTAAATTGTTGAATTGGAATGTTTATTTCAATTGTACTTAGTGTTTTATGCTTTCTTGAGAGAGAGGTGTCAAACCAAAGTTATAAATTAGCGTTTGTAGTGTGTGGGTTGTTGTGGGTTCAGCTTGAGAAAATGGATTCTAAGCTCAGTGCTACCTATCTAGCTCGAGAGAGTAGATAAAGTGAGGTTTTGGGCTGTTTATAGTATTAAGCATGTTGAGGTTCGAGAGAACTCGCCTGAAGCGTAATAGTTGTTGGAGAGAAAGGTATTGCATTTAAGGTCCAGCTTACCCACTTAGATTTAGAAACCTTTAGTAGTTACCGAGCACCCATTTAGCGAGATTGATAGTTAGTTGGTCATGCCCCTGACTATCTCTTAATTGCTTGATTCCTCTTGTTGTTCGTGATTATTTTAGTTGCTAATTGACACCCTTTTTCCCCATCTAACATTTATGTCACCCTTTTGACTTATTTAAGTATTTTCGACAATTTCTATTCCTACAACCATCTAAATCACATTTACAACTTCATAATTGAATTCAAACTTGTACCGCTCCCTGTGGGTTCGACCCCATCTCACTTGTTGGGTTTATACTAGATTACGATCGTCTACACCTAGTATCGGATGAGGTGTAGTTGAGAATTAATCAAAATGGCACCGCTACCATGGAGTGATGTTTAGAATTCTCTCATTGAAGTTTAAATTGTGATTTCCTTGTGTTGTAGTTGAATCGACTTACCTTTTTGTTGTGAGTTGTTTGTGATCAGGTGACAGGATGAGTGCAAATGAAAGCATCGTGAACCAGCTTGGTCACCAAGATGATGGTGGTGATTTATTTCATGCTAATGAAGCTCTATTAGGGGGCGTAGGTGTTATTCGCCAACCTCCGGTTGAGGATCACGCTGCATTCCATGTGACAAACACAATGCTGCAACTCTTGCAAGCTAAAGGCATATTTGAGGGGCTGGATCATGAGAATCCCCATGAGCATATTCGGAACTTTGTGGAGATATGTAGTCCGTTTTCACTCAAGGATATTTCACAAGAATCAGTTCGGCTCCGGTTGTTCCCTTTTTCTCTAATGAGGGAAGCGACCAAGTGGTTAGCAGGGCTACCGAGGGACTCCATTTTATCATGGTAGGAGCTTACCAAAGCATTCTACGTAAGGTTCTTTCCACCCTCAAAGATGGTGAAATTGCGTGACAACATCCAAAACTTCAAACGAGTAGAAGGGGAATCGATTCATGGGACTTGGTTGAGATTTCGAAAGTTGTTATTGCTATGTCCTACTCATGGGCTTCCGGGTGATGTGATACTTCAATATTTTTACCAGAGTTTAGACTCAGTGAACAAAGGAGTAGCCGACCAGCTGGCCCGAGGAGGGATAATGTTGCAACCATTTGAGGTAGTCTCGTCCCTTCTTGATGAAATGAAAAAGATCAATCAGGTGTGGTACACTCAAGAGGACCAAGTTTCCCCCTTTAGTTTTAGAATGACACAAGAGCAACTTGACAAGGAGAAAGAGAGGGATGAGAATATTAGCAAAATGATGTCCCAAATGGAGTTGTTACAAAAACAAGTGCTAAAAAATGTTGATGAACCCAAAGAAGTCAGAAGAGTGTTTAGACTTGAGGAGGGTTCTTATCCGCGCTATTTAAAGGAGGGTGGAAATCAAGGTTGGAAATCGCATAAGGAAGAAGAGCGGAGACGATACTATCAAGAATGGGCTGAACAAAATGACCCATGGAGGAGAGAAGAAAGTCATGAAGAGGACCACACACAATCAAGTAACAGCCCAAGAACAAAGGGTAGTTCGGGTAACATACGAGTGGATGAATTGTTGTCGCTTATCCTAAATAAGGTTGAAGGATCTGATGACATGCTTAAGGAGATGAAAGCTGATTTCTCATCATTGAATAATAGAGTGAATTCTCACGCAGATGCAATTAAACAACTTGAAGGTCAACTGAGCCAACTTTCAGCACAACTAGAACCCATGGTATTTGAAAGGGGTGAAGCTGAGTGTGTAACAACTTTAAGGGCTGATTATGACAAAGATTTGGCAGTTGTGACTCAAAGTGGAAAGATAGCGGTTGGTAAAGATAATGGGATGATCACTCATGAAGAAGAGAAAGATAACGATGAGGAAGAGAGGCTTGTTCAAGCACCGAAAAGTGATATGCTCAAAGAGAAGGAGGAAAGTCCTAAGCAAAGCCCCACCGGTGAGTTGCAAAAAGATAAAGAAAAGGCTACCTCAACTCCAAAGATAGTGCAACCTCTTCCAAAATAGCTCCTCCATTTTCTCAACGTCTCAAGAATAAAAATAAGGATGAAAAGTTCAGGAAATTCCTATCTGTGTTTAAGACACTTTCTATAATTCTTTCATTAGTGGAAGCATTATTGGAGATGCAGGGATATGCAAAATTCATGAAGGAGCTGGTCACTAAGAAGTGAAGCATGGACATCAAAATAATCGAAGTTTCTCATAATTGTAGTGCCATTATGACTAGCGAGATGATTATAAAGAAAGAGGATCTGGGAGCATTCACCATTCCATGCACCATTGGTATGCTTCAATTTGCTAGAGCTTTATGTGATTTGGGGGCAAGTATAAATTTGATGCACTATGCAATCTTTAAAGAACTTGGTCTAGGGGAACCAAAATCCACAACAATGCGGCTTCTTATGACAGACCGGTCGATTAAACACCCCATTGGAATACTCTATGATATCTTGGTAAAGGTGGATCGATTCATCTTTTTGGCTGATTTTGTTATTCTTGATTGCAAGATTGATGCTGAGGTTCCTATTGTTTTTGGTAGGCCATTTTTAGCAACCGAAAGAGCTCTAGTTAATGTTGAAAGTGGGGAGTTAAAGTTCCGGGTAAATGAAGATGAGGTCACCTTCAATGTATTCAAATCAATGAAGCAACCTAGTGATATTAATGTAGTTTCAATGATCGATGTAATTGATGAAGCGATGGATAGTGTGAGCGAAATAATGTGTATGAGTGAACCTCTTGAGGCTGTTCTTTCGAATTATGATGAAACTGAAGTTGAAGGGTATGATGAAGTGGTAGCTGCTCTATCGAGATTAGGTAAATACTCAAGGAACCCATTGAAGCTAGACATTGATCTAAAGAATCGATAGAGTCCTCCCGCTAAACCATCCACGGAGGAGCCGCCAAAGCTTGAATTGAAAGTGTTCCTCGCTCATCTTCGGTATGCATTCTTGGAGGCGAATAATATCTTGCCCGTTATCATTGCAGCTGACTTGCTTGAGTGGCAAGTGAAATTGCTTCTTGAGGTGTTGAAAAGGTACATCAAGGCAATAGGATGGACTATCGCTAATATTGTACGTATTCCACCCAGGATTTGCACACACAAAATTCAATTGGATAGCGAGTGCAAACCAAGTATTGAGCATCAAAGAAGATTAAACCCACCTATGTAAAAGGTGGTGAAGAAAGAGATCATTAAATGGCTAGACGCAGGTGTGGTGTATCCTATTGCGGATAGCAAATGGGTGAGCCCAGTTCAATGCGTACACAAAAAGAGAGGCATCACGGTGGTCCCGAATGAGAAAGGAGAATTTGTTCCCATGAGGCCGGTCACATATTGGAGAGTATGCATGGATTACTGGAAACTCAACTCTTGGACCGAGAAATATCGTTTTCCAATGTCGTTTATGGATCAAATGCTTGATAGACTTGCGAAGCGTGGATGGTATTATTTCCTTGATGGGTACTCTGGATACAACCAAATCTCTATTGCACTGGAAGACCAAGAGAAAACCACATTCACATGTCCCTACGTGACTTTTCCCTTCAAGAGGATGTCGTTTGGGTTATGCAATGCTCCAGCAACATTTCAACGGTGCATGCTTTCTATTTTCAGTGACATGGTGGAAGATTCAACGGAGGTATTCATGGATGATTTTTCAGTTGTATGTGATTCTTTTGAGACATGTTTAGCTCATCATGGGCGGGTCCTTCAAAGGTGTGTAGAAACCAACTTGGTCCTTAATTGGGAAAAATGTCATCTCATGGTCAAGGAAGGCATAGTCCTAGGTCACAAAGTGTCACAGAAGGGACTGGAGGTTGACAAAGCAAAGATTGAGGCTATTGAGAAGTCTCCACCACCTATATCCGTTAAAGGTATTCGGAGTTTTTTGGGGCATGCAGGATTCTATAAGAGATTTATCAAAGATTTTTCAAAAATTGCACATCCATTGGTGTAAGTTATTAGAGAAAGAGGCAAAGTTTCTTTGGATGATGTTTTCTCAAAAGCTTTCGAGTGTGTGAAGGAAAAGCTAACCTCTACCCCGGTGATCGTTAGCCCGGATTGGTCCAAACCATTTGAGGTGATGTGTGATGCAAGTGGTACCGCTCTAGGAGTCGTGTTAGGGAAAAAGCGCAACAAGCTTTTTCACCCAATTTATTATGCCAGCAAGACGCTAAATGGAGTACAACGTAACTACACTATTACTGAACAAGAGCTATTAGCTGTAGTTTATGCATTTGAGAAGTTTAGGGCATACTTGTTGGGCACAAAAGTGATAGTTCATACTGATCATGCAGCATTACGGTATTTAAAGGAAAAGAAAGATGCTAAGCCGAGGTTGATTAGGTAAGTTTTGTTGTTGCAAGAATTTGATTTTGAAGTAAAAGATCGAAAGAGGTGTGAAAATCAGGTGGCTGACCATTTGTCGCTTTTAGAAACTAATGTGACAAACCCCAAAGAAAGGGATATTGTGGCTGAATTTCCAGATGAAACAATGATGAGACTGACCCAAAGCAACATTCCTTGGTATGCTGATCTTGCTAATCATGTGGTATGTGGAATTATGTCAGAGGATTTGACCTCCTATCAGCGGAAGCGATTCTTGTTTGATGTGAAGAAATACTTCTGGGATGAACCATATTTGTTTCGAGAATGTGCAGACCATATCATTTCGTTGAAGCGTACCAGAGGAAGAAGTCAATGTCATTCTTAATGCATGCCACACTTCACTTGTCGGTGGATATCATAGTGGGGTGCGGACAGCAGCAAAAGTGCTTCAAAATGGCTACTACTGGCCATCTCTATACCGAGACGCGCATGACTTTGTGAAGAAATGCATCTGTTGTCAAAAACAAGGTGGGGTATCAAGAAAGCATGAATTACCCCTCAATCCTATCTTAGAAGTGGAGTTGTGTTATGTATGGGCTATAGATTTCATGGGGCCGTTTGTGAGTTCTTTCAGCCACAAATATATTTTGGTGGCAGTTGACTGTGTCTTGGGTCGAAGTTGTAGCTTTGCAAAATAATGAGGGCAAGAGTATGGTGCAATTCTTAAAACGATATATTTTTACACGATTTGGCACCCCACGTGCTATCATTAGTGATAGGGGATCTCACTTTTGCAACCGGATGTTTGCCTCGTTGTTAAGTAAATATGGGGTAAAACATAAAGTTGCAACTCCATACCACCCACAAACAAGTGGTCAAGTGGAAGTTTCAAACCGTGAAATTAAAAACATTTTGGCAAAAACGGTGAATACAAACCGAACAGATTGGTCCCGTAAATTAGATGACACTCTATGGGCATATAGGACCGTGTTCAAAACGCCAATTGGGATGTCACCATACGTGTTTGGAAAGTCTTGTCATCTACCAATTGAGCTGGAGCACAAAGCTCTATGGACATTGAAGACGCTAACTCCGAATTGGGAAATGGCTGCAAAGGGGAGAGTAAACCAACTCCATGAGTTGGAGGAATTCCGATTGAGAGCATATGAAAGTTCAGCACTGTATAAGGAGAAGATGAAGAGGTGCCATGACGCCAAAATCCTTCAGCACAAATTTCAAGTTGGTGACTTTGTGCTACTCTTCAATTCTCGGTTGAGGCTCTTTCCCGGTAAACTAAAGTCTAAGTGGTTAGATTCATCTAAGGTTACCCGAGTGTTCACGAATGGAGTAATTGAAATTGAAGGAAAAGAGGGTCCAGCTTTCAAGGTGAATGGGAAACGTCTGAAGCTAAATTTTGGAGAATGTCATGAGATTTCGGTGCTCGAAGTGGTGTATTTGGATGATGCTTGAAAGCATTTCCACTTCGTGCCACGATGTTAAATAAGGCGCTTCTTGGGAGGCAACCTAAGCGTTAGTTGTTTTGAATAACATGTGCTGAATTTACAGGTATGGATAATTTTCCGATGCCAGGACTATTTCGGCGGTCGCGACTTTGCTCGCTTTCTTGGCATCAAGAGTGAGCTGCGATTCTGGAATATTTAGCGACGTATCCAGGCCACTCGGCGGTGCGTAGATGAGATTGGGTGAGCCCGACTTTCAACGCCCTTTTTGGATAATCCTGCAGGGCCGAAGTCTGGAAACTTTGGTGATGATACACGCACAATGGGCGATGCACCAGTGTTGTTCAGCATAACCGATCTCGATCGCCTTTTGGTCCCAACAGAGTGGTAGCGTTCTGGATATTGCGGCGAGCTGCATACAATTAGGTGGTTCGCCGATGGGTTCGGCGTCCTCCACAGTACTTCGCTGAATGGCCACCTAGTGAAGATTCCTCCTAACCCTGTTTTGTTTGCTTAGTGCTAGTGCATCTCATTTTTTATTTATTTTGATTATTTTTATGTTGTGTTCGTTCATTTTTACATTGAGGATAATGTTGGATGTTTTTGGTTGGGTGGAGACTTGTTAGAAATACCACCTTGTTCTCTTGCATTTTCGAGTGTCGGTTGTGGTCAATACCGATGACTTGAATAGTACTCTTAATTGAACGACATGGATGTGTGGCTACGATAAGGCAAACTGAGTTACATAGATAATATGTGAACTTTTAGCATCTCATCGTGACTAGCTAATTGTCGATTAAGTCTCTGGTGATGAACATTGCATGCTAGCTAGAAAGTGTGGAGTCTTGTTTGATAATTGTATTGAATGCCTTGTATGGTGAAGTTGTCTTGATTATTGTGCTTGATGACACCTAGAATTTGCTCCGTTGGTCTGATTGATTGAGTGAAGCAAACAATTGAAATGATCTTAGGCAAAAGTTTTGAAGAGTGAACCAAATTGACAACATACCTCTTTGTGGCCAACCTTGTGAGAAGTGTGAACCTTGCTTGGCACCTTTTGATCCTACCATTTTCTTTGGAAGAAACTTGAACAACTTTGACCTCTTTATCCCATCACCCATAACCTTCATGAAGTATTTGTTCGTTTGAATAGCCAACTTAGGCGAAAAGCCTAAGTTGGGGGTGTGGTGAAAAAGAAGGAAAGTCAAGAAGTGTGAAAAATTCTCCCTTTGATGGATTGTTTTGAAAAAGATGGAACCCCTCCATGTAAAAAAAAGAGAGAAAGAGAAGAAAGAAAAGAAACATGCTGAAAAAAAGAAAAAGTTGTGAAATAAAGTGTGTGAAAATAGCAAAAGAAAAGGGGTATCCGGTGAATCATGTTTAGTTGAATAATGGGGTGGTCTATGATCATGTTTGAATGTGAAAGAAAAGGAGAAAAAGTGATTTTCAGGTTATACTTCATGAAGGTAGAAGTCACTAAGCTTAAATGACCATACCTTTACACTCAGCCCCATTACAAGCCTTAAAAAGACCTTTGTAATCTTGAGTGAACTGAAACGAATGTTGATTGGAAAATAAGGGCAAGCCTATGGGTTGAGTCATACATGTGTTCATCTTTGTAAGCGTGAGAGTTGTATGTGATTTCGGGAACTTAAATTTTTGAGAACTTTTGTGTGAATATGGAATCATCTTTGTTGTGAGGGCATTTGAATATCTTTGTTGAGCTTGAAATTGCATTTGAAGCAAGCATTGTGAGCTTGAGTACATTTGATAATGGTGAGTCACAATTTGAAACTTTTAGTGCACAATTGATCATTGTATGTGTAGTTTGAACCTTTTGTGAGCATTTATGTTGAGTCTTAAGCAGCACTGTTTGTAGACATCCTTGTTGAACCAATTGATCTTGAGTTTTACTTGAGGACAAGCAAAAGTTTAAGTTGGGGGTGTTGATGAGTCCGAGATTTCGAATCACTTTGTCTTGATAGTTTAAGTGTCCTCAAATGCCTAACTTATGCTCTAAACTGATTTTAAAGTGTTGATTTGCAGCCATGAGGGCTAAGGAGCATGGAAAGACCAATATCGGGCACAAAGGAGCAAACGGGCTGAAGAAGTGAAGAAAAGCGATCCTGGTGATCGCCAAGGCCACTCGGTGAACCGCCGAGTGGCTCGTTAGCCTACTCAAAGTTACAGTCTGCCACTCTTGAGACGAGAGTAATTGGGAGAAGAACATTCCCTATCGGCGAAGAAGAGTTAGCCCGCCGATGTTTACAGGACTATCAATAAGGATGCAAGCAGAATGGCGATCAAATGGAGCAAATGGCGCATCGCAGAACCGATTGGCGACCCCGACACAGACCGCCTAAAGTCACAGTGTGAACTAGATGAAAACTCAAGATAAGAAGGCGACGGACAGGAGCGATTGGTGACTCACCGACCTGTTGGCGAGGCGCGACTTACCTCGCTGATTTACCCCAAAGGCCAAATTTTGAAAGGGTATATTGATTTTTTGAAAAGGGAGAAGGCATTCAACTCAGTGGAAACTCAGATTTAGAACGAAAACACTGCTCTTGTTAGTTTTTGATGCATTTTTCAAGTAGATTTCGAATTGAGTTTTGTAATTGAAGCTACATTGAATCATTTTAAGGGTTTAAAGATCAATATCCAGCTATGGAAAAGGGAATAGGTATTAAATTCTTATTTTTTATGATGAATAGCTAAAACCCCCATTCTTGGGGGTATGACCATGTGATTAATTATCTAATTTAGCTGATGGGTGTTAGGGATTATTGATTGTGTTGATAGTTTGAAGTGTATTTGATTTATAACAGTTGTTAAATTGTTGAATTGGAATGTTTATTTCAATTTTACTTAGCGTTTTATGCTTGCTTGAGAGAGAGGTGTAAAACCAAAGTTATAAATTAGCGTTTGTAGTGTTTGGGTTGTTATGGGTTCAGCTTGAGAAAGTGGATTATAAACTCAGTGCTACTTATCTAGCTCGAGAGAGTAGAAGTGAGGTTTTGGGTTGTTTATAGTATTAAGCATGTTGAGGTTCGAGAGAACTCGCCTGAAGCATAATAATTGTTCGAGAGAAGCTATTGCATTTAAGGTCCAGCCTACCCACTTAGATTTAGAAACCTTTAGTAGTTACCGAACACCCATTTAGCGAGATGAACAGTTAGTTGGTCATACCCCTGAGTATCTCTTAATTGCTTGATTTCTCTTGTTGTTCGTGATTGTTTTAGTTGCTAATTGAAACCATTTTCCCCCCATCTAACATTTATGTCACCCTTCTGACTTATTTAAGTATTTTCAAGAATTTATATTTCTACAACCATCTAAATCGGATTACAACTTCATAATTGAATACAAACTTGTACCGCCCCCTGTGGGTTCGGCCCCAATTCACTTGTTGAGTTTATACTAGATTACGATTATCTACACCTAGTATCGGATGGGGTGTAGTTGAGAGTTAATCATTGGTTCAAACGATGGCCCGTCAGTCCCCTCGTGAGTGGCACTTCATCAACTTTAAGTCAGGATTGTTTTTATCTTTTCCCCTATGCTTTAGGCACATAAACTACGTCGTTTAATGCCTAAGTTATGTCGTTTTACTCAGTCTAAGACTAATAATCTAGTCAGACATACCCAGAACCCTAATTCTCCAAAAACCATCCAAGTTAGAACGAAAAGAAGAGAAAGAGGTGTCAGTTTCTTTCAAGAACAAGCAGCAGTGTTCTTCAAAGTTCAGCCCTGAAATCCAAAGGATTTCTCTATAGATTTCATCACCAGGTATGTGGGAATTCACTAGTGGGTTCCTTTCATCCACTAGGTCCCTAGAATTCAGTCAGTTCCTTGATTCCACATAACTTGTTTAGACCTAGGGTTTGTAAAATCTTGGGATTTGTGGTGATTTCAGCTACTATAGTATCCATAGTCTAAATAACATGTTTTCTTGAAAACGTTGCTTAATTCCTTGTGTAAAACTCAGAACCCTAGTTATGTAAATTCTCTTAGTTCATGAATTATACTTGCTAGGTCAGCTAAATAAAAAATCATGCTCCAGATTTCGAATGGCATATTCTCAGTATATAAATGTTGCATTCTCAGTTAGCATGTCAGTATTTTGAGCTACTCAGTATTTAGTGCATTTTAGCTTCATATGTATTCAGTTGGGAGTAGACTTAGCACCGAGTTGGACTAGGGTTCAGTGTACCCTCATAGTCCTAGAATTATGTGCCCGCGTAGGATTATAAGTCCCCTCTATTGGGTATCAGTATTAGTGATCACGCCAAAGTCATGCTTTTATAACTCTGGCAAGGTATATTGGGTCCTCTCGATGGGAATTATACATTGGACTCCAAAATTTAGCTCACGTGGTTTATGTCGGTTAATAGCAGCTCCCACAGTCAGACACTTAGTGCATTCACCAGGTTTTTAAAAGGTACTTCAATATACAGTTCATCATGTTATCTTCATGATTAGTACTTGGTCATTGCATTCAGTTTATCTTTCAGTTATACTTTAGTACATATCAATATCCTTGTTGAAATTATATCATTGCTCAGTTATACATTGTTCAGCTTAGCATATCTATATCCTGCATGCTCAGTATATTCTAAGTAATGACACATACTTTGCACTACATCGCTTCATGATGTAGGTTCAGGCACTCAGCATCTAGATCACACTTAGATCAATTCTCGATTCGACTTCAGCAGCTTTAGCAGTGAGTCCTCATACTTCGAGGACAATAGACATGCTTTCTATGTTATTCTTTACTTCAAGTTTTCAGTTTTGTTAGAATTAGTTGGGTGATGATTCGGGGATTTCAACTCATTAAAGGTTTAATATCTAGAGTTTTAGTGTCCTCAATGCCTATTCTATGCGCTAAGATGATGTTTAAATGAAAATTTGCAGCAACGAAGGAAAATGAGCAAGGCAAGGACATTACCGGACAAAAAGGAGCGAAAAAGCTGAAAAAGCAGAAGAAAAACAAGTTTGATGTTCGCCAAAGCCACTCGGCGAGTCGCCGAGTGACTCTTCATTTCACCAAAAGTTCCAGCAGGCCAGCCCATGGACAAAGCCAACTAGATGACAAAAAGGGTAATTGGGCGAAGCGCCGACTTGATCGGCGATGAAAGTTCAGATCGCCTAAAGTCATAAAAGGAAAATGTGTAAAAGCCAAGCCAAGAAGGCGTTGGAAAGGAGAACTCGGCAAGTCACCAACTTGGTCGGTGAAACTCGACTTACTCCGTCGAGTGGCTCCAAAACTGAAAATCTGGAAGCGTATAAATGCAGTTTTAAAAAGAGAGGTCCACAGTTCTGAAGTTTTAGAGAGTTCCCACATTGGGTTTGTGATCCCTAACACTGTTCTTTAAGTTTTTGAGTAGAGATTTAGGATTTATTTTGATTTTGAATTCAAATGAAGACTTTTTAAGACTCGTAGATTGTTACCCAAGCTGATGGAAAATATAGTTGGTAATTATTTCTTGCTCTTTATTATGTGTGGCTGAAACCCTCCATTCTTGGGGGTGTGATTATGTGATTGAATGCTTCAATTAGCTTATGGGTGTTAGTATTTACTGATTTTAGTGTTGATTTGAAGTGGGTTCAATTAGTAATTGAGTTTTAATTGATGAATTGTAGTTGCAAATGCAATTCTAGCCTAGTATTCTAAGCCTGCTTAAGAAAGAGGTTTTAGAGTTAAAACTATTAATTGATGATTGTACTGATTGGGTTATTGGAGACTTAGCTTTAAAAAGTGGGTCTAAACTCAATCTTACCAATCTAGCTTGAAAGAATAGATTAATTGAGGTATTGGGCTAAGTTTGTCGAGGTTCAAGAGAACTCGCTTGATTCATAATAGTTCATTGAGAAATGGCTATTACACCTAAAGCCTAGCCTACCCACTAAGATTTAACAATTTTTAGTAAGTAATAATCACCCATATAGCGAAATTTGCGTTCAATCGATCACACTCCCAAGGATCCCTCTCTACTTGATTACCCCCGTGTGTTCGTACTTGTTAATTGTTCACTCTAATCCCCCCAATTGACATTAATTGTCAAACCCCTGCCATTTACTTTAATTGCTTCAAAAATATCTACTTCTACAAACCATTAGAACACTATTTCACTTCGTAATTGAATTCTTTACCGTATCACTCCATGTGGGATCGACCCCAATACTTCATTGGGTTTATACTTTATCACGACCACCTAGCCTTAGAATCGGATGAAGTGTAGTTGAGCATTATCAAAAATGGTGCCGCTGTCAGAAAAAGCGGTGTTTAGAATTATTTTAGTGAAGTTTAGTTGTGAACTGATTGTGTTGTAGTTGAATCAACTAATTTTTGAGTTTTCTTTGCTGCTTTTGAATAGGTGAAGAGATGAGT
This sequence comes from Solanum etuberosum, assembly GCA_029582245.1. Taxonomy (NCBI): domain Eukaryota; kingdom Viridiplantae; phylum Streptophyta; class Magnoliopsida; order Solanales; family Solanaceae; genus Solanum; species Solanum etuberosum. The sequence continues at coordinate 27,904 of JAJONR010002759.1, forward strand.
GTTAATTGGATCAATGCTAGCCAACTTGGGCATAATGACGACATCGGTAACTTGCACGATGTCAATGAAGATCAGCTGGGAAGTGTGGGTGCTATTCGATTGCCTCCGGTTGTGGGAAATATGGTGTTTCATGTGACTAGCACTATGTTGCAGCTGTTGCAAATGAAGGGTCTATTTGGAAGTCTAGCTACGGAGGATCCTCATGACCACATTCGAAACTTTATGGATGTGTGTGGGCCATTTTCTTTCAAGAACATTACTCAAGAGTTGGTCCGACTTCGTGTGTTTTCCTTTTCCCTAATGGGGGAAGCAACAAAGTGGTTGGCTGAGTTACCAAGGGATTCAATCACTTCTTGGGAAGAGCTCACGGATGCGTTTTATGTAAGGTTTTTCCCTCCCTCAAAGATGGTGACTTTGATAGATAATATTCAGAACTTTAAACGAGTGGACGGTGAACTGATTCATGAGACATGGCTGAGGTTTCAAAAGTTGTTGCTCCAATGTCCAACTCATGGACTCCCGAACAATGTATTGCTACAATATTTCTATCGGAGTCTAGATTCAGTCAACAAGGGTGTGGCTGACCAGCTCGTTGGAGGAGGAATTATGCAACAACCATTTGAAATAGCATATAATCTTCTCGATAAGATGAAAAAATCAATTGTGCTTGGTACACTAGAGAGGATCAAGTGTCTCCTTTGAACTTCAGGATGACAAAGGAACAAATCGAAAAGGACCAAGAGCGGGATGCAAACATGGCTAAGATGATGACCCAAATGGATCTATTGTCAAAACACATCAGGGGTAGTGGTTCTAATGTTGTGCATGCGATTGGAGTTAATGGAGTGAATCCCGATGAAGCGCAATTTGAAGCTATGTACAATGAGGAAGTACACTTCCGAACAAATCAAGGAGGAAGTTTCCGCCCGAACTATCCAAGGCTGGGTGGGAGTCAAGGCTGGAATAAGGATAGTGATGATGGTTGGAGAGACTGAGATAGGGAATGGTGTGACCGTGTTACAAATTGGAGAGAGTGGGACGGTGACAAAGAGAGATATGTACCTCCCCATAAGCGTCAAAAGTTGAAAGAGCAAAGGGTTGATCCTGAAAATTTCCGCACTGAAGATATGCTTGCACACATTCTCAACAAAGTGGAAGGATCGGACAAAGTGCTAAAGAAAATGAAAGATCACGTCTCATCTCTGAACCAAAAAGTAACCTCACATTCGGTATCGATTAAGCATCTGGAAGCACAAATGGGTCAAATCTTGACTCATTTAAACCCTAGACCAAAAGGAGGCTTACGAGTGATACCATGGTCAACCCAAAGAGTGAAGCTGGAAAGCATGTCTTCGTTATGCCATGACGGTAAATAAGACGCTTCTTGGGAGGAAACCTAAGTTTTTAGTTTTTAATGTTGTTGTTTGAATAGCGGGTGTTAGATGTGCAGGTTGAAAATTTAAAATTTTAGGAAAGGGGAAATTATGCGAGCTTAGGTGTCATTTGGCGACTCGCCGAACATGTCGGCGAGCCCGATCTAGACTGCCGTTTTGACCAACTAAATGGCTGGAGTTTCTGTAATATTCGGTGAAAAAAAGTACCATTTGGAGCATCACCGAATGGTCGGTGACATAAGTGGATATCACCGACTGGCATGCGAAGTGAAGGTTCAAGAAGGCCTCAACCATTTTAAATACAAAATTTTCCTTCATTTCACATTTTCTAACCTTTGCACTCTTACACTTCATATCTAGATTATATTTTTTGCTTGTAATTTTGGGTGGGGATCAATTGCTCTGGGGAATTTTGGGCGTTTACTTCCGAATTTTCTTGCCTAGTATTTGTATCTACTTTTGAGGTTGGTGTCCTGAACTCGGCTTGAATTTTTAGTAGTTTGTGATGCATGCTTGTATTTTTTTGGATCTATTGCATGATTTCGTGGAGTTAGTTGATTTTTAAGTGAGGGCTACTATTTTACCGTGTTTATGTTTGTGTTTTAGCCTATACTTTTTAAATTCCATGTTTGAACTGATTGAATCGTGGGTGTGTGTTGTTTGTGTGTTGGGTCTGGTATGGGTGAAGTCTGAGTAATCCGAATTGTACCGATCGACTAAATTTGCCTAATGATAGAGCGGATGACGTCATTCATAAGGGCAAAACACGTTGATTGGACAATTTTAGACAAATTGGGGGAAGTCTGAGTACCCCGTGGTCATTATGGGTATGGGTCTGAGCTTAAATGTATAGAATAGTGGGTTAATTTCATTATCATAGATTGTGGGTTGAAAATTGAAGGTCGGGGTCAAAATCTGGCACGAGGGACCCATCGGCGAGCTTAGTCGAGCTCGCCGAATGGCTTGGCGGTTCGCCAAGTGACTCCTGGATCGCCTTTTTATTGTTAATTTTTTATGAGTTTATTCTGTAACATTCGGCGATATGCCTGAGATCGCCGAATGTCTGTTCGATCGCCCTTTCTTAGCCTTAATTTTAGGAAATATTCTATAATTTTCGACGAGCTACTTTTAGTTCACCGAATGGTGTCAGAGAATCACCGAAAGGCCCAGTACATCACCAACTTGTGCTGATATCTGAGCAATTTTATTCTGTAACTTTTGGTGAACCCGATTTAGTTCGTCGAATGGGTTCGACGACTCGCTGAACTAGTTGGCGAGTTTTCCTGCAGATTTTATACTTTGATATTTTTTGGAACTATTTCTAACGTATTGGTTTATTCTATGTTGTTTTGCAGGTATGGCCAGACCCAAGGTTTCAGGGAAAAATCAACCACCCCAGAAGAGAGCACGGGGAATAGTAATAAACAAGGGTGTTTCTCCCTCACGAGCTACACAAGTCAAACTTCCTCCGACCGGGGGGGAAGAGCACAGGCAAGGGTGAGGGGCCTGTTGAGCCAAGTCCAGCGGAGGCTAGCTCCGATAGTATAGGTACCTACGACACCCACCTCCCCACCTCGGAGTCTGGAGGTTAGGGAAACTCGAGGTCTAGATCGCCAGTCTCCGTATCCGAGCCGGAAGATGACTAGACCTTATAAAGGAGGAGAGTTGAGCTGCGCTCTAAAGCGCTTCTTGATCCAGCCAGGATACCACTGACTCCTACACCTCCCCCACTTCCAGCACAGACGGTTGAGCAGGTACCTCCAGTGCCCTCGGTACAAGCACTTCCATTTTGGTCATTGAACAGATTAAAGGTTGCCGGGTTGAGAAATATCTTAGAGGAAAAGAGGTTTTCTATAGATGGAGTGGTGGACAGGTACCCTGAAGTGTGGAACACAATCAAGTTCCACAAGTTTGAGATCTTTACACGGCCCCGAGGTGCATACATACCTTTCTGGGTCCGAGAGTTTTATGTTGAGTATGGGAAGTTGGTGCCAAAGGGAAGAAGAAGGCCAGCTCGTTCGCATTGGTTGACCATGTGGTGGTGCGTGGTAAAAAGGTGAAATGCAGTAGCACCGACATCAATGAGGTGCTGGGATGCACTATGAATGTCATCTATGTTTTGGTAGATCAGAAACAGAAGAAGACCCTGGATGATTTAAAAGGGTGATTGGCTCCTCTTATCTTCGACATCACACCACCATGGATCAAGCCGGGAGTTCAGATAGAGAAGAAGGACTTGAATGTAGCTACCTGGTATTGGTTCGGATTTATTAGCATACCTTGATTCCTTCAGAGAACGAGTCTATACTCCAGCATCCTAAGGCTACTTTATTGGGGTGCATCATTGACCGGGACAGACTGAATCTTGGGCTGATTATTGAGCAAGAGATGGCCATAAGGGCCAAACAGAGTCAGACCTCACTGCCTTTCCCGGTGTTGATCACGGAGTTGTGTCGGCATACCCGAGTGCTATTGGTAGAGAAAACTAATGTGGAAGCGAATCCCACTTCCTCTACTGACATCCAGAGGATTGAGGCTGAGTACACTAGAGACGAGGCTGAGAGGAGAAGAGTTGCACCGGTGTAAACTTCCCCGGTTGTTGACGTGGAGATGCTACAAACAGACACCACCCCTCCTACTCAGGCCGGTGAGCCTTCAGGTACCCCTGGCACTTCTACTACTGTCCCTTATAGTTCTGCTGCTGCTACTACTTCTACGGCTGATGCGGTTGCTGCTTCCCGACACCCATTAACCCAGGCTATGTTATTCAAGATGGGCCATCTCTCCCAATCTGCTGATGTACATGCCTCCCGGGTAGAGGCTGTTGTTTCTGCATGACTGAGAGTCATTGTTGTTGCCTTAGCTCCTATCCGGGCTGAGTTGACAAAGAATCGGGAGCTGATCACCGCACATGGCTTGGCATTAGACGCCCTCACGGTGAGAGTGGAGGCATGTGAGTAGAGTGGGCGCCAATCTGATGATGTGACAGCTTTGAGACCCGATGTTGCTACCCTAAGACATGATGTGGATGAGCTTAAATCCATGGATCTATCTATGTTTTTCAGCACGGTGGACCTTTCTGAGGTCCCGAGTACAGAGTTACCAGCCATTTTTGAGATCCCTCCGGCTACTACGACCGGAGATGTTGTTATGGCTGATGAGGATGTCGAGTCCGATGCTTCCAAGACTGATGAGGAGGAGCTTGGTACACGATATGCAGCAGTATATGATGACCTGGAGGACCTAGAGGGCGCGATGGTGCAGACAACTATGGAGGCCTCTCCGGGATACATCGATGGTGGGCTCTAGTGGAGCGAAGGATGGAGCTGAGCCAGGCACTGATGCCCAGATTGAGGGAGTCACGGATATGCAGAGTTCACCTCAGGCTTAGCCTGACAGGGGGATCTTGACTCTCTTTAGTTTTATTTTGAGACTATTCATTTCTTTTACATTGAGGACAATTGTTAGTTTTGTTTGGCGGGGTGAGGTATCTTCATACCTGCCCCTATTAGGTTGTTTTTGTGATTGTTTGATATTTGATAGTCAGTTATGCTTACTTTGTGTAATTATGGCTTTTTGGTTTTTAATGTGAATGTTGGTTTGTTTTTTATCCAAATTTAAAATTTCACCTCTTGTTGTTTGTGAATGTGGTTGTTCTCTTGCATATTTGAATATCTGTTGTGATCAATACCGATGACTTGAATAGTGCTCTTGATCGAACGATATATTTGTGCAATCCCAATTAGGCAAATTTGAGTTTCATAAGTTATGTGTGAACTCTTAGCATCTCATTGTGACTGGTCGGTTGTTGAAATAAATCTTGTGATGATCTTTGCACTCGAGCTAAAAGTGTAGAATCTTGATTGATGATTGTGTTGAATGCCATGTGTGGTGAGATTGTCTTGAAATATATGCTTGGTAATACCTAGAACTTTCTCCGTTAGTCCAATCGACTAATGTAGGGGAACGATAGAGATTATCTTAGGCAAAATTTTTGGAGAGTGAACCACCTTGCTAGTATACCTCTTTGTGACCACCTTGTGAGAGTGTGAACCTAGCTTGGCATCGTTTGAGTCTAACCTTTTCTTTGGATGAAACATGAACTCTTTTGATCTCTTCTTCCCATCACCTAAAACCTTCATGAAGCATTGGTCCGTTTGAATAGCCAACTTAGGCCAAAAGCCTAAGTTGGAGGTGTGGTGAAAAAGGAGGAAAGTCACGAAGTTTGTGAAAATTTTCCCTTGATAGATTGTGTTGAAAAATATGGAGCCCCTCCATATAAAAAATATAGAGAGAAGAAAAAGATTGAAAAAGAAAGAGAATGTTGCAATAAAGTTTGTGCAATGGACAAAAGAAATGGGGTATCCAATAAATCATGCTTAAAAGAACATACGGTTGATTGTGAAAATCAAAAAGAGTGAAAGAAAATGATAAAAAGTGAATCGCAAGCCATGCATCATGAATGTAGAAGTCACTAAGCCAAAATGATCATACCTTTACCCTTAGCCCCGTTACAAGCCTTGAAAGACCTTTGTGATCTTGATTGAGCTTAATGTCATGTTGATTGGAAAATCCAGGCAAGCCTATGGGTAGAACCATGCATGTGTTTATCTTTGAGAGTGTGAGAGTTTCTTTTGATTCGTTAATTCTGAAAAATTTGATGAGCTTTGTGTGAGCATGGAATCATTCTTGATGTGAGGGCATTTGAATACTTTTGTTGAGCTTGAATTTGCATTTGAAGCAAACATTGTGACCTTGAATTCTATTGGATGATGGCTAGTCACAGTTTGAAACTTGTAGTGCACAATTGAACATTGCATGGGCAGATTGAACGTCTTATGTGCATTCATGTTGAGTCTTGAGTAGCACTATTTGTAGACATCTATATTGAACTGATTGATCTTGTGTTTTACTTGAGGACAAGCAAAAGTTTAAGTTGGGGTGTTAATGAGATGGGGATTTCGACTCATTTAGGGCTTAATATCTAGAGTTTTAGTGTCATCAATGCCTATTCTATGCTCTAAACAGATGTTTAAATGCGAATTTGCAGCAATCAAGGCAAAAGAGCTAGGCAAGGACATTACCGGGCAAAAAGGAGCGAAAAAGCTGAAAAAGTTAATGAAACAAGTATGATGTTCGCCAAAGCCACTCGGTGAGTCGCCGAGTGGCTCTTCAGCTCGCCAAAAGTTCCAGCAGGCCAGCCCATGGACAAAGCCAACTTGATGACAAAAAGGGTAATTCGGCGAAGCACCGACTGGATCGGCGATGGAAGTTCTGATCGCCTAAACTCACTAAAGGAAAGTGTGGAAAAGCCAAGCCAAGAAGGCAATGGAAAGGACACTACACCAAAATAGACTTTTAGTGGCAATTAATTAGGGGCAATTAATTAAATGCCACTAATTTATATTCTAAACTCACCTATTGCGGCAATTAAACTTTTGCAGGTAAAAGATAAAGTACTTTCAAGTGGCAATTACTTTTAAGTTCAAATCCTTTTAGAAAAAAATTAAACTATTCCCTCTTCCTCGATGCTCTCTGCTTCTCTCTCAACCGATTATCTCCCCCAAATCTCTGCCCTAGCTATTTTCAGTTCTCAATTTCCTTCAATTTGGGTCTGTAAATGAAGTATAATTAGGGTTTCGTGCTAAGAGTCGAGTGTGGGTGGCCATTGGAGCATACAATGTATGTTTATCGGGCAGAGACAACTACAAAGAGGTCGATACAGAATAGGCTTAATGCCAACACTTTTGATGATTTAGCTCGCCGGCAAGAGGTGTTTCGTCTTTCTCTCCTTTACACTTATCATCACTTTTGATGGTTTCAGATTTTTATAGTTTTTCATGTCTTCTATCTTTGAACATTTGTGATATGCATTTTGTTAGATGCTTGATAAATTGTTTCACTAAAAAAAAATTCTTCAATGCGTCATGAGTGCTTTTATATCAGTTATGGATGAATTTAAGTGTTAAGTAAAGGAGTGTGTTGGCCGTAAGTATGTTGCATTTCAGTGCCGAATTGTGATTAAGCATCGTACTACTGTCGCATACATAAAAAAATGTGTTTTATGGGCAACATGAGTTTTAAACCTCGTGCAATGAAGTTTTATTAACAAGGTTGTTGTAATTTGTTATCTGATTATTTTCCTCATATTCGTCTTTACAGATTTATGGGCCATAAAAAGTAGTGGAAAGACTACCTTACCTCTCAATGCTTTACAGGTGCAGTGTGTGTTTGATTTATTCTAATCATCAATTGATCGTGGTGCTCTTGCTAGAGTTTGTATTGTTAATAAATTTTTGGTCGTCTCAGTCATAGACCAAATATGTAAATCGGTTGTTGTAGATCCCATTTGTAATTTACGCCACGAGATGAAATCGAGGTAAGCCAACATTTTAATTTTTGTGCAAGGAGAAATTGGGATGCAACAACTAGGTTAAAAAGCACGTCTGGTGAGTCGAGCTTATTTGTTTTCCCTGTCAAAGCGAGTAATATAAAGTTAAAGATAGTTGCAAGGCAACTGATTTTTCCATCTAAATCATTTTTATTTACCTGAAAAGAAATCATATTTTTCTTTACTAATAATTGGTTAAATGTATGAGTCTGTTCATGGCTTTACAACCAAAGAATCATAGCCTTTGGAAAATTGGTTGCCACATTTTTCATGGCAGTTAGGTTCTTAACAGGACCTGCAGTTATTGCTACTACTTCTATCTATATTGGTCTTCGTGGTGTATTACTACATGTAGCCATCATTCATGAATATGTATTTGATTTTAACTTTTATATATTGACAGTTTAAACTGATATTGTCATTGATAACTTGTAGGTTGCTCTTCCACAAGGCATTGTTCCCTTTGTGTTTGCAAAACAATACAACGCCCATCCTGATATCCTTAGCACCTTGTAAGTTTATACTGCTAGTTTGAATCTACAAAGCTTAAATTTTGGTACAAGCTACAAAGTGGTGAAGAAATTGTAGTGAAGAGGCTATCTACATCAATTTGTTGACGCTCTTGTTAGGCTTGCTGCATGGAATTCACTGTCTAATGCCTGTGCTCTCGAGCGTTTGCCTCCTTTGGAAAAGTGCATTGCTGCAACTTGTGGATATCTTGAATCTGTTGAGGTATTGCTCACTTAAAACACTATCATCAAATACATGTAACACTTGACAATCAAATAATTATTAAGTTGTGCTTTAGTGTAGTGAAAGCTATTTAAGTCCATAGGTCTAAGAAATGTATATTCCTTAAATAACATCATAGTTAGTGACTTAAATATATATTTATATGTTTAGTTGCCTATATATAAGGGCCCTTCCATGGACAAGAACTTGCAGCATTAGTAAAAAAAGCAAACCAACTGCAATGGCTATTAGAATATTTTTTATGAGTGTGCAAATATTTCAGTGAGGAGTCCTTAAGTGAGATTGCTGATAGTGATAGAGCTCCATGGTCAATGCCAAAAGAACAATTACAACAATGGAAATGAAATCGTCGTGCCCTGATATCCTTAAATTAAATACTTGTATTCCATGTTCTTCTATTTAGTTTTTTTGTCTATTGAGTATGCCATGATTGAATAAACTTATCGGTGGAACTCTTCTGTAGGTGTATTCTACAGTAGGTACTCTTGATTACATGGCACCAGAGGTTTTGTTGAAAAAAGGATATGGAATGAAATGTGATTGGTGGTCATTGGGAGCAATCTTGTACGAGATGCTCATAGGATATCCTTCATTCTGTTCAGAAGATCCAAGACTCACATGTCGAAAGATACTTCTATGTTCTTTTGTTTATTTGATGGTAAACATAAGATAGTTCCTTCCACACATGACGACTCTAGAATGATCTTCTGAATCCTTTGAACATTTTTCGGGCAAGAGGAATGAGTTTTAAACTTGTGCTCAACATCCTGTTAGCATTTACAAGTATCCTTCATCTTTGTATGATGTGTTATCTTTCTTTTTATGTATCAGATAATCAATTGGAGAGCATGCTTGAAGTTCCCGGAAGAACCAAAAGTATCAGATGCGGTTAAGGATCTGATATGTCGTTTGTTGTGTGATGTTGAATCAATATTAGGGACTAGAGGAGTGGAAGAAATAAAGGTAAATAATCGCGAAAGATATGAACTTATGCCAACTAACTGTGAAGACACTGTCTTCAGACAGATTAAAAATGGAATATGTTCCTTTCTCTTTTGATCTGGTACAAGTTAGTATGTTGTCACGACGTCTCTATTTTTGTGGTTTTCTTCCTCTGAATGTGTGAATATGTTTCTAGGCTCATCCTTGGTTTGAAGGAACTAAATGGGATGCACTTTACGAAATGGAAGTGGCCTACAAACCCATTGTTACAGGAGAATTAGACACTCATAATTTTGAGAAGTTCCCTGAAGTGAGTATTCTTGCTTATCGAACCCTTACTGTATTCATTTCACTTTCTAGGGAGGATGCATTCATTGTAAATTAACGTTCATGATAATGAGATCAGTTAGAATTCATCCTTTTGCCTCATGATCCATATATGAGTGTGACATTTTCTAAAATCGTGAAGATACCAACCACCTTTTCGTTACTTTTGTAACTTCTACCTGCAATTCGACTAATTCATCCATCATTTATGAACTTGATCTGTTGAATGCAGATATCTCCCTTTCGGCTTCTTATAAAGTCATCATTATCTTGCATTTCACTTCCATAATCCTTCTGTTCTCCACATTGATCCATGTAGTTCATGTGAGATTTTCCTTTAAAACATCCTCTTTTTTCCTTTACATATGCTAACTTTGTTTCACTTATAGGTAGAAGGTACACAATCGACAACACCAAGAGTGGGACCCTGGCGAAAGGTAATGGTTACAAGTTCACAATGCATTACTTCACTTCGTCCCCTAAAAAAATGAAAACTCAATGTTAGAATGTAAGTATAGTTAAACTCTCTATAACGACATTGTTTGTCCAGATACTTTTTGGCTGTTATAGCAAGAAGTAGTTATAGATAACATATAATATAGTAACATAATATGAAAGTCTCCAAAGAAAAGTGAAATGTTGTTATTGGAGATGATTGTTAGAAAGAGGTCTAACTGTATCAACATGATGATTCCAATGTGCAGTTAGTATATTTTGGACTGGTTCCTAACATGTTGATTTCAACGTGCAGATGTTAACATCAAAAGATGCCAATTTTATTGGATATACTTACAAGAAATCAGACATCCTTAAATCAGCTGGAACTTCAGGTGTGCTAATACTTTCACAAAGCTGCTACCTTATTGTATCCTTTGGACTTGTTGTGAATAAGTCATTGTTATCTCTACAATTCACAAGGATCGAAAGACATTGCTTGAACACGTTCTCAAAGTTTGTCGATAACTAAGAGATTGGTGGGAACAACCCTTAAGGAAGCTGCTAAGAAAAGGGAGATGAGGTACAATAAGAACATTATTTGATTGTTTTGTGGTTAAATACAAGAAATTTCTAAAGTGAGTGTGTTTGTTCTTGATATTTGTTGGCAGGAAATGAATGTTGTGAAATGGGATGAGCACAAATCTTGTTGTGTATTTCAAGAATAGGCATAACCAACATAGTGCTACACCTTCAAAGAATGCCTCAAATTGGTCTGAAACATGCTCTACATCCACCCCTAATTGGGGCATTTCTTGCAAGTGCCTATCTAGGAAGATATTAAACAATTGCTTGTTTCTCAATCATCTTGTTAGACTCAAAATAAGATTAGCTTTTGGAATTAAATGGTGTAATTTTTTATTTTATGTTGTTGACATTAAGATAATGAATTACTAGTTGTTTTTTTGTTAATTATGATTTTAACGAAGCACGATATTTCTTACTATTAATATTTGCCAATTTGTAGTTAATTTTATTACTAATAAGGTGTGTCATTAATGGCAATGCAAGATGTAAAGTCAAGGTGGTTTTTGTGGCAATTGTTATTGCCGCTAAATAAATGCCACTAAAACCTTTAGCGGAAATAGTTGGTATCTTTACCGGCACTCTTTGTAATTGCCGCTAAAACTTTTAGCGACATTGGATCCAATGGCAATTAACTAAATGCCGGTAAAAGCTTTAGTCAAAATTTGTATTGCCGCTAAAGTGTATATTAATTGCCGCTAAAAGCCTTTATTATTGTAGTGGGAGCACTCGGCGAGTCGCCGACTTGGTCGGCGAAGCTCGACTTACTCCGTCGAGTGGCTCCGAAACTGAAAATCTGGAAGCGTATAAATGCAATTTTAAAAAGAGAGTTCCACAGTTCTGAAGTTTTAGAGAGTTCCCACATTGGGTTTTTGATCTCTAACACTGTTCTTTAAGTTTTTGAGTAGAGATTTAGGGTTTATTTTGATTTTGAATTCAATTCAAGCATTTTGAAGACTTGTAGATTGTTACCCAAGCTGATGGAAAACATAGTTGGTAATTATTTCTTGCTCTTTATTATGTGTGGCTAAAACTCCCATTCTTGGGGGTGTGATTATGTGATTGAATGCTTCAATTAGCTTATGGGTGTTAGTATTTACTGATTTTAGTGTTGATTTGAAGTGGGTTCAATTAATAGTTGAGTTTTAATTAATGAATTGTAGTTGCAAATGCAATTCTAGCCTAGTATTCTAAGCTTGCTTGAGAAAGAGGTTTTAGAGTTAAAACTATCAATTGATGATTGTAGTGATTGGGTTATTGTAGAATTAGCTTGAGAAAGTGGTCTAAACTCAATCTTACCAATCTAGCTTGATAGAGTAGATTAATTGAGGTATTGGGCTAAGCTTGTCGAGGTTCGAGAGAACTCGCTTATTTCGTAATAGTTGATTGAGAAATGACTATTACACCTAAAACCTAGCATATCCACTAAGATTCAATGATTTTTAGTAAGTAATAATCACCCATATAGCGAAACTGGCGTTCAATCGATCACACTCCCAAGGATCCCTCTCTACTTGATTACCCCTGTGTGTTCATAGTTGTTAATTGTTCACTCTAATCCCCCCCCCCCAATTGACCTTAACTATCAAACCCCTGTCATTTACTTTAATTGCTTCGAAAATGTCTACTTCTACAAATGATTAGAACAGTATTTTACTTCGTAATTGAATTATTTACTGTATCACTCCCTGTGGGCTCGACCCCAACTCTTCGTTGGGTTTATACTTAATCGTGATCGCCTACACTTAGAATCGGATAAAGTGTAGTTGAGCGTTGTCACTGGGGCTTGTCCCAGCAACTTAATTCAGTAGAGGCTTTTCAGACATAGTAGTAGATTCAGCTCGAGTTGTTACGTGTTGGGTCAGTCAACATTAAACTCTTAGTTTATTTCACTTATATTCAGACTATTTGGGATTTTCCCCATCTTCAGATATCCACTGTTTTAGCTTCCGCATAGTATATATTTTACTCAGTAACTTTTATAGTATGCTTGATATATGTCAGACTCGGGATTAGCTTGGGGTCACTCGTGATCCTAGGTCATATGTTACGTCTAGGGGATAGCCTCAGGGCGTGACAAAGGTTGAGATTTGTATCTCCTGAATTTTTGAAATGTATGAAAAGGTGAATATGAATCCGTTCACCCGCCATCTGAACCATATACTATTATATGATTTTAATAGATGCATCTATGTTATGGACACATGTTCTTTGTTATAAACTTACAATTTAATTTTTGCAAGGGTGTTTGCTCGAATTGTTAAATCAAGAGCACACTACAAATTATAAAATTATGTTAATGATGTTGATTTATATCCAAGTGGTTTAAGCAGAAATTATATGACTCCACTTATAGCTAACCCATTGGTTATGAGTACTAGACTCCCAAAAAAAATTTGTATGAAATGTGTAATTTAAAATGTAGCAGCACTTGTACATATCAAGCCAACAAGATTCTCCTATCAAAATAGGTTCCGGGTCAGGAACCAAATAATTCTCATCTAGAAATTTAAATGTGTGGTATATTATTCAATTGAACCACCACTACACAATGCACAAAGATGAGTCCCCAAATAAGGTTGGGTGAATGTTAGATTCTCTAACATTTTGGGGAGGGATGATAAGCAACTGAAAAATATGTTATACATAATGAATTATCATTAGTATGATCCTCTATGAAAAAATAATTTAAGTCAATTATCAGACGCATTTGCAGACCCTATGTTAAAAATCAGTTACAATGCTTCAATTAAAAGTCCTTGAAGGACATAATTTATGACACGCCTAAAGCATGATAGATAAATCGATTCGAAATATAAAACTTGTTGAAGAAGAAGAGGGAAAAATGATCAAGATGATCATAATAATGAGGCAAGTGTTTTAGAAAGAGTACCATGACATAATACTTTATAAAACCTTGGCAAAGGTTTAGGTACCTGAAAATGATGAGAAATAAAGAGAGCTTGACAAGTTATGTCATATTAGAATCGATATCAGATAACCATCAACGATATCTTAATACAATGTAGCGCTCAAAATTATAAATGGTGACAAGGATCGTGAATTCAACTTTGTCAAATAGTATCGACGGATAAATGATTGGCCAAAGAAAATACACAATTTAAGTATATTTTATTTCACTTGAAAAAGTAATGTTTTGAATATAATGTCAGTGGGGTACAAATAGATTATTGTGCAACAAGTAAAATTGTAAGATATAAAATACGGCTTGTGCCATGGGGGTATAATGATTTTTCGCAAAAGTCCTGACATTATTATATGGAGATGTGTTCTCCTGTGGTGGATGCAATGAGATTTCTCCAATCTGACAATATCTGAAAAACCTGAATATATATAATAAATGATTTTCATGTCTAGCTAGACAGGTAAAGATTATATGAAAATCCTTAAAGGATTTAAAAGATTTCAAAATGATCCTATTGAGTACCCCAATAATTGTGACATCGCTTAACATAAAGAAAGATCTATTTCGATCTCTTTAAAATGATTAGAAAGTACTATGTCATGGTGCAATTGGTGCAGTTATGTATCCTGCTATTACTACTCATGGTATAGTAATTTTATTAATGTAAATGCAAAATATAACATTACTCATATCAATAGAGATATCAAAGTGAATCAAATATTGATTTATAAATGTGTTTATTCTAACCAATCTTGTCAAGGTTTATTGGTTATGAAACTATAGGAAATCATTTGATTTATACGAAGTTTGATCTCAAGATATATATATATGTTTTCATATGGAAATACTTCCATATCATATTATTCAACAAGACAGTCAATTTTATTATATGAAAGGCTCTGTCACTTGACTATTGCTATAAACAAATCGAATGAGCAATTTGTCTATGCCAACGAGGTCACAAACTAAGTGATTGTCAATGATGCATTTGGCTGAACTCAACATATCCAAGAGACAAGAAAATGATATATCAGAATAAACTCAAAGATGCAACATCTTCATGAATGTGATTTGGTTACAAAGACACAACCAATATCAATATTTGAAAAGCTAAATATAAGATTGAGAGGTGTCCTTTACAAGAGTTAAGTAATGTTTAAATCGGGGGTAAAATATGTGATGCACTCTTTTTTCCTTAACTGAGGTTTTGTCCCACTGAATTTTCCTGGTAAGGTTTTTAATGAGGCAGTTTTCAATGTGTATTACTAGATATGTGCTCTTTTTCCTTCAATAGGTCTTTTTTCCCACGGAATTTTTTCTAGTAAGGGTTTAACGAGGCACATTATCTATGGATGAACTCCAATGAGTAGTAAATACACCATATTGTGGATGTCCATTGCACAATTTTCTGGATAAGCTTGAAATCAAGAAGGCAACATGCAAATAGCTTGAGCAGAGAGGTTTCAAATAGCTCAAACAAGTAGTTTGCTGAAAATCCTTGCAGTAGCTTCCTCAGGCTTGCAACCACGAATGGTTATATTGACATACAACAAATCTGTTAAAGTGATAATGCAACAAATTTATTCATTAAATTCATATCAACTTTGACTCTTGAAAAAATAGCATACAAGATTGGCATACGAAGAATAAACAATTGAATTGTGGTCTTTGTCAAGGGAGTAGAACACATTACACACTTTTTGTTTCTTCTCAACCAAGATTTTGTCCTACTAGATTTCATGAGAAGGTTTTAATAAGGTAACAAAGAATATGTACTACATATAGTATATTTTCTTAGAAAAAATTTGTACATAGACATTCAAAGGGGAGTGTTGTAAATAATATATTTATAGATACCATGTGATGGGCCCCACTTTTGCTTCCGTAGAAGTATGACTTCTCCAAGTCATATTATGCCTATATATAAGGCATTCCCACAACAATACAACACTCAAAAAAGGGGATTATTATCCATATTACTACTTTATGTATTCCTCTTTCTTTTTCTTTCCATTTGATTTTAATTTTATCTTTATTTTATAACAAAATTGAGATTTGCAGCATTTTATTGAGATGTCTTTCTTTTTGCCACTTGTAGCAATACTACGACTTCCTTGGTAAATTCATAAGGGCATCTCTAACATTACTCTCTATTTTACTCTATAAATATAGAGTTTCCTATTTTTTAAAACAACCAACTTCAATCAAATTCTCTATTCGGCAAAGGGTCAAATACACCCATGTACTATTGGAAATAGTTTAAATATATTCATTGTTATACTTTCATGCTAAATATACTTCTCCCGTTATACTTTCAGGCTAAATATACCCTTATAACTAACAAAGGACGCATGGACAAATGAGATTAAAAGAACTATTCAATTTAAAATAAATTCAATTAAGATATAACCCGGTCTAATTTATAATGTTGACCCACCCAATTCATCTCAAACATAAAAAAGAGCCCTAAAACGCATCTTCTTCTCTGTCTAGCAAAGGAAAGGAGCATTGCAAACTGGAACCTCTGCTTCAAAAAAATGTGTTGTTTGATGAAGTTGAGCCATCCAGTGTGTGCTCACCAAACACCTTGTTACCATGTACAATAATTCCTAGTAAAAATTGTTTCTGAAGTTAACCATTTTCGAAAAAGGAACATTGTATGTCTCCTGTTGTTCTTTCTTAAATGATTTGTCACTTTTGACAGAGGTGGTTATGGAAAGACCTCTGAAGTTCAACCTTCAATTTGGCAAAACTACAAGTTTCAATTTCTTAACGACTCAGCATGCTCATTTCTTACTGTTGAATTGTAAAACAACATCGAAATTTAAGTTTATCATCATGATTCTTGCCTCTGCATATGCTCGTGAGCTGCCTCAATTTGGCCTTGAAGTTGGACTGACAAATTATTATGCTACATACCTCTTTGACTGCATGCCTCTTTAGTTGTTGGAGAGAACTTAATCGTGCATTAGGTTTCTTTGTTTGAAAGATAAATTGGGTAGGTCAATGTTATAGATTAGGTCGGGTTATATTATTGGGTTTCTTTGTTTGAAAGATAAATTGGGTGGGTCAATGTTATAGATTAGGTCGGATTATATTATTGGGGCGGCGCAGGTTATATCCGAATTGAATTTATTTTAAATTGAATAGTTCTTTTAATCCTAGTCGTCCACATGTCCTTTGTTAGTTATAAGGGTATATTTAGCTCGAAAGTATAACGGGAGGGGTATATTTAACTCGAAAGTATAACGAGGGGTATACGTAAATTATTTCCAATAGTACAAGAGTATATTTGGCCCTTAGCCGTTCTCTATTTCTCTCTAAAAAAGAATTTTCTTCTCTCTCCTCAATACTCCATTAACTTTTCAAGAACAAGAACCAAAATATGCAAGATCATGTTATAGATTAATAGCTGTATGGTAAAGTTTTACACGAGCAAGGGGTCTGTCGATGAAATAATATACTTTTGATGAACTCAGATCTAGCGATTCTAACTGTTTTGCGGCCTTTGGCGCCCTTCCGCGGGCTATGATGGCCATAATCACAGCTTGCTAGGTGAGTTTATCAGAAGTAATATCATACAGACTGTACCACCATCTCGGAACCAAGCTAAAAATGCTATCTCATGATCCTTTATACTTAAGTAAAGTCTAGAACGAAGCCATGGAGTTTATGTAAGATATCCTAATCGGTTAACATAGATATGGTATCTTTAGCCGGACATAGTCACGGCCAGGAGAGAGAGAAAGAGGAGTAGAAAAGTAATAATTAAAACTAAAGAAGATAAAATTAATTACCTTGAGACCAGATGTTGCAAACGATTCCTCGTTTATTTTCTTCAAAAATATTTCTTTACAAAAGAGAGAAATAAGAACTGAAAAATCTCAAAAAAAAACTTGTTGCCTCTCTACAATTGAGGGCACCTATTTATAAAACAAAAAAAAAACAAACGGAATCTATCTACAGTGAAAATGGGCCCGTATATGGGTCCCTAGTACAGTATATCTACTGTTTCTGTAGGGTTGTTTCCTGTAGCGGCGGCTACTCCATCTAAATCAGATGTTTAAATCTAATCCTTTTGTTTTCGCAGGAAATTTTCCATCCTTTGAAGTTCTTCTTCGGATATCTCCTCTGTTTCTTCGATTTGTGAATCTTCAAGGTCATTGACGCTGGATCCACTTTTCATTGAGGCATCAGATTTATCTTGTGCATCAATTGATTTGAGGAGGCTTAGTCTGACTTCCTCCAAATATTGGTTGATTAATTTGGATTTATCACCGTCTTGAGTTATAATTTTTCTGGCAATGATCTTCACCGAATTGTCGTCAATAACATTCTTTTTTGGAGCAGTAGAATACTCAATAATT
Source organism: Solanum etuberosum (assembly GCA_029582245.1). Classification (NCBI taxonomy): domain Eukaryota; kingdom Viridiplantae; phylum Streptophyta; class Magnoliopsida; order Solanales; family Solanaceae; genus Solanum; species Solanum etuberosum. Next base: position 46,024 of record JAJONR010002759.1, read on the forward strand.
TTTTCTTGAATAGAATCAAGAAGTTCTTGGCCATAGATGTCTTTAGTAGAAGGGTCGATCTTCATTAGTTTTTCCCAAAAATTATTGTAGAAAGTCCAGTATAAACAAGGGATATTGTTATCAGTATAACCGAATTCGGGGGTCCATTTATGGATCTTAGGAATAGAGAATTCAAGGAAGAAATAGATTTGATCTATTTTGTCTAAACAGCAGACATGGTCTTCATGATAAGAGTCATTGAGGTGTGGAGAAACCTGAGTCCATTTTTTATATAAATTTAAAAATGAAATTGGTAAAATCTTTGTAGAAGGTCCGTGGTATGACCACCAATTTAAAAACCAGTTAGAAATTGGTTTAGCAAATATTTTAGCACATACCTTTATGAACCAAGTATGTTTGTGGCGTTCATTATTATAATAAAGAACTTTAGTAAATGCTTGGATATAATCCCAGTAAGTAACACTCATACGTGTTCCATTAAGGCTTATCTGCCTTTCTTTCATAGTGGAGAATCCCCAATCTTCAACAGATATAATCTGTTTTATGATGATTTTTGAGAAATTATAAATTCTCTCATCAGTGCTGTGTCCTGAGAAGTGGTTGATCTCCGCACTTCCAGTTGATATAAGGACGGTCTCGTAATATGAACGAGTTTTGTATGCTTCTCCTGGGTAATATAAACCGTTAATTAAATATCTTTGGAGGATTTCCCAAGGTCTTTCTTTCCTCTGAATATCAGAGTTTTCAACAAGAAATATAATCTCTTGCTTTTCTGTTTTCTCATAATTTTTGATATCATCATTATCTGTGTCTTTAGTAATAGAAGCAAAAGTATCCTTTTGCTTTTGGGAGGCCAAGAATGCCTGTAGTTGTCCATATAATGGGCTACTCTCTGGAATATCTTCCAGTTGTATCGAAGATGATGATGTTTCACCAATTTTTGAGTTTATCAAACTCTTTTTTCCATGTTGTACTAGAACCTTTGAAGTGGAGCCTGAGGAAGAGTATGATCTTCCTGGGGATGATCTTCCCCTTCCACGTCCACGGATCGTCGCCCAAGGCGGATCCATCCTGCAAACATAACAGAATTTCATGTTAATCTAGAAATAGTCAAGCATATCTTCTCGAACACCTTCCTGTAATAAATATTCAATATCATTATGAGATAATTCTTCATATAAAGAAAAATCATATTCGGATGAATCATCTCCTTGAATAATGTCAAGAGTGATCTTATCAAGAATCAATCTTTTTAGATCCTGACATAACGGGATCACCTGAAGAATTGCGATAAAAGTTTCGTCGCTAAAGATGAAAGAATATTCAGTCATTTAAGAAATTCGCGGGATAAGAAATCAGGAAGAGAATTATCAATTCCCTTTTTATAATGAATTTCGAAATCAAAGGGAGCTAGCTGGGCTTGCCACCTTGCAAATATAAGTTTAGAAGCGTCATGCTTGAAATCTTTATCAAACATAAATTTGACTGCTTGAGCATCAGTTTTTATTAAAAACTTCTGATTATAAAGATCATCTTGAAATTTCAAGACACATTTGACAACGGTAAGCATTTCGTGTGCGACCGTGGCATACTTCTTTTGAGCATCAGTCCATTTACCTGAATGGAACCTAATAACATACTCATTTTTATCGTGAGGATTAATCTGTTTAAGAATTCCTCCATAACCAATATTGGAAGCATCAGTTTCAATAATTTTCTGCCAATTTGGATTGGC
>JAJONR010002762.1:0-83339 GCA_029582245.1 Solanum etuberosum
CTATAAGGACCAATATACCGGGGACTAAGCTTCTCATTTTTACCAAATCTCATAACACCCTCCATGGGTGAAACGTTCAAGTATACCCAATCATCTACTTCAAACTCTAAGTCTTTTCTCCTAACATCAGTGTAGGATTTCTGACGACTCTGCGTTATTTTCAACCTTTCTTGGATAACTCTCACTCTCTCCATAGCTTGATGAACTAAGTCTGGTCCTATCAACCCAGCTTCACCAACTTCAAACCATACAATTGGAGATATGCATCTTACATTGCCAATCCTTTTGGATATTCTATAAGGACCAATATACCGGGGACTAAGCTTCTCATTTTTACCAAATCTCATAACACCCTCCATGGGTGAAACGTTCAAGTATACCCAATCATCTACTTCAAACTCTAAGTCTTTTCTCCTAACATCAGTGTAGGATTTCTGACGACTCTGCGTTATTTTCAACCTTTCTTGGATAACTCTCACTCTCTCCATAGCTTGATGAACTAAGTCTGGTCCTATCAACCCAGCTTCACCAACTTCAAACCATACAATTGGAGATATGCATCTTACATTGCCAATCCTTTTGGATATTCTATAAGGACCAATATACCGGGGACTAAGCTTCTCATTTTTACCAAATCTCATAACACCCTCCATGGGTGAAACGTTCAAGTATACCCAATCATCTACTTCAAACTCTAAGTCTTTTCTCCTAACATCAGTGTAGGATTTCTGACGACTCTGCGTTATTTTCAACCTTTCTTGGATAACTCTCACTCTCTCCATAGCTTGATGAACTAAGTCTGGTCCTATCAACCCAGCTTCACCAACTTCAAACCATCCAATTGGAGATATGCATCTTCTCCCATAAAGAGTTTTATACGGAGCCATTTGGATGCTAGAGTGATAACTATTGTTGTAAGAAACTTCAATGAGAGGTAGGTGATCATCCCAATTACCCTTGAAATCAATCACACAGGCCCTAAACATATCTTTTAAAGTCTGAATAGTGCACTTTGCTTGACCATCTATCTGATGATGAAAAGCAGTACTCAAGTTCACCTTTGAACCCAAACCTTTCTGGAATGACTTCCAAAATTATGCAGTAAATTGTGCACCTCTATCTGAAATAATGGACACTGGAACTCCATGAAATCTTACTACCTCTTGAATGTATAACTTGGCATAATCCTCTGCTGAATGGGTAGTCTTTACCGGTAAAAAGTTGGCTGATTTAGTCATTCTATCAACAATCACCCAAATAGAATCATGTTGCCTGTGAGACCACGGCAAGCCAGTAACGAAGTCCATATTGATCATCTCCCACTTCCATTTCGGAAGTTCTATATTCTGAGTTATACCACTGGGCCTTTTGTTCTCTACTTTAACTTGTTGACAATTAGGGCATTTAGCAACTTGTTGACAATTAGGGCATTTAGCAACGAACTCGACAATACCTTTCTTCATACTATTCCACCAATATATTTCTCTCAAGTCACGATACATCTTTGTGAAACCCGGATGGATAGAATATTTGGAGCTATGAGCTTCCTCCATGATCCTCTCTTGGAGTTCATCCACCCTTGGTACACACAATCTACCTTGATACCTCAATACACCATCTCCCCCTTGTTCAAAAGCCATTATTTTTTTCTTATAAACATTTGCCTTCAATTCAAGCAAAATAGGATCTTGGTCTTATTTCTCTTTTACTTAAGACATTAATGATGATTCAGCCCCAACCATCACCATTACTCCTCCTTCTGTGGAATCCATTAGTCGAACTCCTAATCGTGAAAGTATGTGCACATCTTTCGCTAACTCTCTCTTTTCTTCCTCAACATGGGCGGTACTACCCATAGACAACCTACTCAAGGCATCAGCAACAACATTAGCCTTACCTGGGTGATAGAGAATGTTCATGTCATAATTTTTTAGTAACTCTAACCACCTCCTCTGTCTGAAATTAAGCTCTTTCTGACTAAACACATATTGAAGACTCTTGTGATCAGAGAACACATCCACATGAACACCATAAAGATAATGATGCCATATTTTCAAAGCAAATACTACGGCAGCCAACTCTAGATCATGGGTTGGATAATTCTTCTCTTGAACTTTCAGCTGTTTGGAGGCATAAGCTATAACTTTACCTTTCTGCATTAACACAACCCAAACTAACTCTGAACGCATCACAATATACAATAAAGCCTTGTGTACCCTCTGGTAAGGTCAATAATGGGGCAGTAGTCAACCTAGTTTTCAATTCCTGAAAGCTCTTCTCACAAGCTTTAGACCATTGAAACTTAACTATTTTCTGAGTCAACTTGGTCAAAGGGGATGAAATGGATGAGAACCCCTCGACGAACCTTCTATAATATCCAGTCAACCCCAAGAAACTCCTAATATCAGTTGGAGATGTGGATCTAGGCCAATTTTACACTGCCTCTATTTTCTGGGTATCAACTCTAATTTCATCACCGGAAACAATGTGGCCTAGGAATGCCACAGACTCAAGCCAGAGCTCACACTTAGAAAACTTAGCATACAACTCTCTATCCTTTAGAGTTTGGAGAACTACTCTGAGATGACCAGCATGATCTTCCTTATTCCTCGAATAGACTAGTATGTCATCAATGAATACGATAACAAACATATCTAAATAAGGATTGAATACTCTATTCATAAGGTCCATGAACGCTGCAGGTGCATTAGTTAAACCGAACGACATGACCAGAAACTCATAATGAACATAACGGGTCCTAAATGCTGTCTTTGGAATATCACATTCCCTTACTTTCAACTGATGGTAGCCTGATCTGAGGTCTATCTTAGAAAAACAAGTGGCACCCTAAAGTTGATCGAAGAGATCATCAATTCTCGGAAGAGGATACTTATTTTTTATTGTAACCTTGTTCAACTGATGGTAATCTATACACATTCTAAGAGAACCATCCTTCTTTCTCACAAATAAGACCGGAGCACCCCAAGGTGAGACACTTGGTCGAATAAAACCTTTCTCTAGGAGATCTTTCAACTACTTTTTTAACTCTTTCAACTTTGTTGGTGCCATCCTATATGGCGGAATAGATATAGGACGAGTATCAGGAAGAATATCTATACTGAAGTCTATTTATCTCTCAGGAGGGACTCTGGAAAGATCACCTGGAAAGACTTCTGGAAACTCTTTTACTACTGGAACTGACTGGATAGGAAGTATCTCAACACTAGAGTCATTAACTCGAACTAAGTGATAGACACACCCCTTGGAAACTAACTTCTTCGCCTTAAGGTATGAAATAAAATGACCCTTAGGCCTCGCTGAACTACTCTTCCACTCTATAACTGGCTCATTAGGAAACTGGAACTTGACAACTCGAGTTCTACAATCAACTGAGGCATAATAGGCATGAAGCCAGTCCATACCTAGAATAACATAAAAATCTACCATGTCTAACTCAACTAAGTCAGCCATGGTGCTCTTGTGATTGACGGAAATAGTACAATCACGATAGACTCTCTCTGCTAGAATAGACTCACCAACAGGTGTAAAAACACCGAATGGCTCAAGAAGTTTCTCAAGAAGAACATCAAAATTCATTGCAACATAAGGAGTCACAAAAGATAAACTTGCTCCTGGATCTAGCAAAGCATAAACATCAAAATTAATGACTTGGATCATACCAGTGACAAAATATGGTGAATTATCTTACTCTTGGCGACTAGTGATAGCATAAAGACGGTTTCCTCCTCCGCCTGCCCCTGAAGTAGCTCCTCTAGATGCAGCTCTGTCTGGTGGATTAACTGAAGAAGATTGGGCTCTATTGCCCCCATTACCATTACCATGCCTGTTCTTAGGACACTCTCTCATAAAATGATCGTTCTGACCACACTTGAAGTAACCAGTGGAGCCATCACGACACACCCCTGAGTGGCTCCTGCCACACTTAGCACATGCATAAGTCTTAGTACCCCCTTGTGACATACTACCTTGAGAATGCGCGGATCTAGCTCTGAAATTCTGGGAATTCTGATTTGGAACTCACCTCTGTTTCTTGGTGCAGGTGCACTAGCAGATGATGGACCAGGTCCCTTTTGTTTATGTTGGAAGGATGACCGGTTGGCATTATTCTTCTGATGTCCGAACTCATTCCCTGTCTTAGCTCTCTTATTTCGAAACTCCTCTCTATCTTTCAGTTTCTCTTCCTCAACCTGTTGTACATGGATCATCAGCCTTGCTATGTCCATATCTCCTATCAGCATAGCTGTCTTGCCTTCCCTACTAGACAGACGAGACAATCCAGCAACAAACAAACTCATCCTGCTTCTCATGTCAGCAACCATCTCCGGAGCATAGCGGGAAAGTTGTGTGAACTTCAGACTGTACTCAAGAACACTCAAATATTTCTGCTTAAGAGTGAGGAACTCTCGTACCTTTGCTTCTCTCAGTTCTCGGGGAAAGAAAAGCCCCAAAAGTCCTCCTCAAAATAAGCCCAACTCATAAGTGGTGCACCATCAACTCTATTCTTTTTCAACTGATCAAACCAGATTCTAGCGACACCCTTCATTTGGTATGCAGCTAGTTCCACCCTCTCAGCATCAACAACATGTATAATCTCAAAAACCTTCTGAAGCTCCTCAACAAATATTTATGGATCCTTAGTGACACTTGAACCAGTGAAGCTTGGAGGATTCATCATTAAGAACTCACGGATCCTAAAGGTATCAACCACTTCTTGTTGATTCTCTCTCAGTCTAACTTGATTGGTCACATCTTGACTCAACATCCGGATAGCTTCACGGAACTCAGCATTGGTGACCTCTCTTTGGGGTTGCAATTCTGGTGCATTAGGTACCCCTTGTTCCTGTGGTTCAATATTCCTTCTAGCGGGATGACCTCTGACAGCTCTTCGTGGAGGCATGATCTGAAAGACACGCGCAAGCACGAATTAGAAGAAACTTTTTAGAGATAAACTCTATCGTACGAAATGAGTATGTAAGAAGTGAGATAGTTCCTAAGTGTCGCAGCCTCCTAATTATAGATGTGGCACAGTTCACACCGATAACCAGGACTCTACTGACACGGTTTCATAGACTCTCTAGGACTCTTAAACTCTGTGCTCTGATACCAAGTTTATCACGCCCCGAGCCTACCCCCCTGGGCGGGACTGGAACTCGAGAACCATTGTTGGCCCCAAGAGAACCCTTGGCCTGGCTTAATTCTTAGCGGAAGACTTACTCATGATAAAAGAAAGTATTGAAATACAATCATAACTAAACTATCTCAATAAATAACTTAGAATGTTTTAAAGATCAACATTCAACAGGCCAAAATGGCAACTCAAGTCTCAACATAACTGAAAAGAAATAGTAAAGACTCATGAACTAATATCAACTAACTATTTATGAAGCCTCTAACAACTGAGATGGACGTCAGGACAAGACTCACGACATCCTAATGAACTAACTGATAAAGCAATAAAAGAGATCCTCCGGAAGCAAGGAGGCTCACCAACAACTCTGAAGCTCAACTAGAATCAACGATGCGCTCGATGCTGATCCTGGTTACATGTATCTACATCATATAAGATGCAGGCCAACTGGCATCAGTACATTGAATGTACGAGCATGCAAGGGGAATTCTAAAACAAGACATAAGCTTGAAAGGAACTAAAATAACATACCTGGGCTCAACTTAACTCATTTCAATATAAAGCGACAATATGAATGCAATATAAAGAAAGCTTTTAAAACATGGATAACAACTCTATGTATTGAGAAATACAATAGTAACTCAGTTTGTATGCAAAGATACAATATAAACTCTGTTTGTATATAAAAATACAATTAACTCTGTGTATATAAGAATACAAAATACTTTTGTGGGTGTTTCTCTAACCGACAACCATCACTTAAGAGTTATGTGATGATACAACATTTTACCTCACGCTGCCAGGGCCGTCCTCTACCTTGCCGGAGGTATAGAACCTAACTACTAAGTGGATCCACTAGTCTATGCTAAAAAGCACTAAGGAATAATCTAAAAAGTATGACCCTTTTCTACCCATGATGGCTACATGGTTTATGAAGGCTGTGAGTTGTCTGAACTCTCCCAATATCGGTGCTCAATACTACTCCCAAAATATAACTAGCTCATATGTTTAAAAACCTAACTCTTTCTGTGGTTTGAGATAATTACTCAAAAACTAACCCAAAGGCTCTCTAGGAAATCAGTGTTTCCTCTCTTGTTTAAATGTAAAAATATTTACTCTTTGGGAATACATAATCCCCATATACTCTTTTGAAGAAATGAACTTCACTCTTTACTCTTTACTCAACTTGAAACTCAAGTCTTAAAACAAGTTTAAAGCATTTGTAAAAGACTTTTGAAAAGACTCTAGGAACTCTCTAGACTTGGCTCTTAACTTTCCTTGAATTTGAGTTTATGAATTCAAGGTTATGATTCATGTTTATGGATGATATCATGATGTTTAGACGTACCTTAGAGTGTAGAAATCAACTAGAAAACATAGGTATGTTTCAAGGGAACTCAAACGGAAAGAAGTGGGAAAGGGTAGGGGATGTGGCGACCCTGGCGTACTGAGTGGCGCCGGGCGCCAGACCCAAAACTACAGAATCTAGGTTGGGGCACTCTGAGTGGCGCGGCGCCCCAGAGCCCAAACTACAGAACCTGTTGTGGGGCGCTCTGAGTGGCGCAGCGCCCAACACCTATTCCCCAGATTTTTGACAAATTTCCTTGTTCATTTTTCAACTCTAATTCATCTAGATTCGATTGGTTCCTTCCCCAAACACTTAGATTTGAATACCCAACAAAAGTATACAAGAATACACTCAAAAAAAAACCTCAAATCTTATGAAAATAATTCAAGAACTCCTCAACAATCAAGAACCCAATAGAAACTTCAACAAAATTCATCAAGAACTCAATTACTCTACTTTCAAGAACGTAAATACGCTGAAATAAATCATGATTGGTGCGTGGGTGAACGAACCCAATGCTATGTGATCTCACATACCTCGTAGGGATTAACCCTTGGCGAAATCCACAAGTGAAACCTCAAGAACGATGAACTTTGGATTTTCTTCTCTTTTCTGCTCTTTTCTCTTCTCTCAAAGCCCTAGCGTAATTTTGTAAAGTGTAAACTGAATCAAATCAGTTTAGACCCTATTGATTCATTAAAAATGAATTAACCCAATAGGGTATGGAAAATACCAAAATACCCCTTTAAAATCCCGTTAACTTTCCTTATCTAGACAGCCCAACTTCGAACGATAATATCTTCCTCATAGGAGCTCAAAAATTAGCAAACTCGGTGGCATTGGAAAGATAATTCAAAGACCTTTCATTTGATATCTTATTCATACCTAAATCATCCTGTACTGAGAGTTATGGTCGTTTGAAGTTGACTCAAAACTTATATTTAGCACAACTTGCCAAACTTTCCAAATTTGATCTTTCCAAAAAATGGTTTCTTTTTATTTATAGTTTCTTTCTAAAGCGGGATGTTACAATGTGAAGTCCTCCGGAATGCAAAGATGGTCACCAAAAGCTAGCTGAAGTGTAGAGTGATCTCAACCAAGCGCATGTTGATGATCCTAAACACTTTAATCTGCATCATAAAAGACGCAGGTCGAATGACATTAGTACATTGAACGTACGAATATATAATATAACCGAAGCGAAATAACTTAATGAAAGGACTGGAATAGATAAAATATACTCAAGTTGAATGTAAAGAATCAAAGGAGTTAAATCATTTAATGCTTTACAAAATACTTACTCATCTTTGAACTCAACATAATAAGTGATATATTAAAATACTTTTTAACTCTATTGGGGGATTCTCTAACCGACAACCATCACTATGAGCTTCGTGATGATACAGTGTCTCGCTCACGCTGCCAGAACTATCATATACCGTGTCGGGGTATAGAACCTCTCAACTAAGTGGATCCACTAAAGCTCTGCTCGAAAACAATAAGGAATCGTCTAAAAAGTACGATCCTTTACCCATATTGGCTACATGGTTTATGAGGAATGTGAGTTGTCTGAACTCATCCCCATATCGATGATTAATACTATTCCCAATAAATATATAATCATGCTCAAATTTATAAAACATGTTCGTTCTCAATTTAAGGTAATTACTCAAAATATCCTCTTAAAAAAGGTAACTGCTCTGAAATATCTCTAAACTCATTAACTCATTTAGAAATCAAATTTTCTCTTTTCTCAAGGTAAAAAGTGAAACCTTTGGAAATATTTAATTCTATTATACTCTAATCAATTCATATTTGAAAACTCTTTTTCAAAACTATATCTAAAATCATATTGTGATCTGATCATTGATGACTTGGGAAGTCATACCGCATAAATATTAATGGCATATATAGATACCATACTACTTAAACATTGATGGCATACTCAACTATCATATTAATCATGAATCGTAGTTCTTTTCTCAATGTGAAAACATTACTTTTGGAACCATTTGTGTTCCCTTAAAGTCTCCTTAAAAGATACTTTAAAATACTCTTGAACTCACTTTAAATTCCAAAATCAAGCATGAAAATAAATGCACAAAGGCTTCTAACAAAATATCATCAACTAGGGTTCATATGAAATAAATGCATGAACAACAACTCAATAATCTCATATTTTGGAAATCAGAACTCGAAATAAGAATACAATTCGAATTTGAAATTTTATGGATCTTTGAGTAGAATACTGGATTTAATTCTTACAGACTGAATTTAGATGTAGGGCGTGAGGACGAGCTAGTCCGACACTATGAATTATAGCCTTATATAATTGGAAGAACAAGATTCTTGAAAATTCTAGAAGAACTTGATTAGAAGCTTTGAAACCCTAGCTTCAAGAAAACCTTTTTTGAGATTCTTGAATTAGTTTCTTGAAACTCTATGGCTAAGAATTATGATTTTAGAAATTTTTGGGATGTTACAGTTTATAGAGCATTTTGTAAAGTTAGAGAAAATGTCACAAAATGGTCCTTTAACTATAGGAGTAGGTCTAAAATGGTCTCTTGTCTATACACTTATCGGATTTAGTCCTTTAAATATTCAAAAACTTATTAAATTTGGTCTCTTAACTATACATTTATCGGTTTTAGTCCCTTAATTATACATTTATCGATTTTAGTACTTTAAGTATTTAAACACTTATCAGATTTGGTCTGTGTCCATGTTTTAATACAAATAACTTAGGTTTATATTAACAGAATCCATGCCTCGAGAAATTAAATTATTTAGCCATTTTTTAGTTGTTTCTCTCTCTCCCCACTACTTTTTCTTCAAACAATTCAAAATAAAACTCACGAGGAAAGAAATTACAAGTCATAATTTTATTCAACGGAGGATAAAATGATGAAACATACTATTGCTACTAATAACTTGAATATGCAAAACTTTATTTTAAAAGGAAAAATAATTATTACCTGCTAAATTCAACATTTATACTCTAACAACTTTATTGAAGGGAATTTGTTTAATTTTCAGAAGTTGAAATTTATAAAATGGTAGATTTTCAACTTTCTTTTTTTAGTTTTTTTAAAAAATAGATCAATTTATTATTCTATTCATTTTATTTTACGTAGAGAAATTTGAGTAATAATCAAATCTCTTATTTTTCTTTTGTATGAAAAATAAAATTAAAAAAATTGCACTAATTATGAACCGTTAACCGCCAAAGAAGGGAACATAGTATATTCAAGTCATTAGCAACAATTATATGCTTCATTTTATCCTCCATTGAATAAAATTAGAACTTATATCTTCTTTCCTTCTTAATTTTATTTTGAACCGTCAAAGTTATTGTTCTTTTCATAAGAGTAATTTGAAGAAAAAGTAGTGGGGAACAAGAAACAACTTTAAAAATGGGTTACAGATTTGATTTTACGAAGAGTTCGTTAATATAAACCTAAGGTATTTGTATTAAAAAATGGACAAAAATCAAACCAGATAAGTTTTAGAATACTTAAAGAACTAAAAGCGGTAAGTATATAGTTAAGAGACTAAACCCGGAAAGTGTATAAATAAGGGATCAAACCTGATAAGTTTTTGAATAATTAAAGGACTAAATCCATTAAATATATAATTAAGGGACCATTTTAGAATTCGTCATATAGACATTTTCTCTGTAAAGTTATATTATTATTGTGCTGCGTCAAATTATTGGAGAAGTCATATATTTGTTTTATAAGCTTCTTATATTGGTTAAACCGTACATTTAAGGACCAAAATTGATAAATCGAAACTGATAAAAAATAATTTATTAAGTTAGAATATTTTAAAATCAAAAACTGATAAATCAAATCGATAATATATAAAATCAACCAAATCGACTGACGCACCCTCTAACTTATATGTGTATTTGGTTGTAGAGTCATGGCTATTCAGTGATAATATTGCTTGGAATCATGTAGAGAACTTGTCCTCAATACAGATTTAAGCTAACAACAATTATTATTTTCAATTTTTGCGTGGAATTTATGAGAATTGCAATCTTAATTCAAGCAATACCACGTAGGTAACATAAAGTTTATCAGAAGATTTGAAAAGAGTTATATCCGGCTTCGACCTACTTGTAACACAATTGTATGCCAATTTTTCAACCGACTTTGTACAATATCTTTCAAAAGGGGATGAAGAAGATTGAAGAAATTAATTTTGGGACTTAATTTGATATGAAATTATTAATTTAGTGGGTTGAATTTAGGCTAAAAAGGAAAATTGAGTAACTTAAATTAAAATTGAATAATTTTAATGATGTGGAGGAAACTATCCCATTAAAGTGTATATTTTTAAATTTGATAATAACAGAGCTATATTTAATTTTTTAGTAGAACAAGAGACAAATCTAACTTAAAAAAAAAAAAACATAAAGTCACCACTAAAATTATATTGATTTATCAAAAAGATATTTTAACTTTGCGGGCGGTCTATTATCGTATAAAAGTATTGAATAGCCTCGTAAAAGGATCATTTTGACCCATTTTCTCACTTTGTAAGAGGAACACTTTTGACCATTTTTCTTAAAAACATACTTCCTCTTTTTCAATTTACGTGACACATTTCGGATTTTAAGATTCAAATTAATCTATCTTTGACCATAAATTTTTCATATATCTTTTAAATATTTTAGATTGTTAATTATTGTGACTATAGTACCTTTTACATAGTTACAAATATATAAATTTTATTTTTAAAAAATTAAAGATTTTATGATTAAATTTCTAATTAAACTTTTATTTTTTAACTCTCAGAAAATAAAATGTTCACACTAGAAGAAAAATAGAATAATAAGAAAAGTCCATTTGATGTGTATGTCCGCCATCCAAAAGCCAAGTGGCAAAAGCACTGTTTGACAACAGCTATGTTTCACCGCAAGGAGCATATCTCTAAAACATAAGGCAAAAAAGGATAATTTATGAAAGGCCTCATTTGTTTCTAATAAGATTAAGATGTCTAAATTAAAATAAATATTTGAATATTAAGATATCCATTACAATCGTAATATCTAAATCTGAATACACATCTAAATATTAATATGGTCTCTAGCTCTAAACACTGAATGATTAAGTTTATTGCTTTTAATAACTGAATGTGTATATGCAATTAAACATTATATCAATAAATATTGCAAAATTTTAATTTCAACAAAAAAGTTACTTTTTGATTTTAAACAATGAATATTTTAAATATATATATATGTTCGATTTATTTTTTTATATAATATGCAAATAAAAATACATATCAGTATGAATTCAACATAAACATCTTTTCATGAAAAAAAATTATCCAACTAATCAAATAATAAAGAAGGTTTCACATTATCAGCGCCTAATATATATTCTAGCTAATTGGAAAAATTAAAGAATTTCTATATTTTTCTAATGACTCTAATCCAATTCTCTAACTTGTGAACCTCTTGCGTCATCCATGCTTTTTTTTTTTGTAGTTGTCACTTTCACAAAATAGACTGACCGTTGTACTGTATAATGGTTCCCATCCAAGGCCATCTAATTTTTCCTTTCATTCTTCAAAGCTAGGTGCACTATTTTTTTTAATCAATAATGAAAGCAATACTCATCATTTCATCAATTTCCAATTGAGGCGAGGAGATTTTTCTTTTCATCCCCAACTTTTCTTTCAGTCAAAACTGAAGATTGAGATGGAGAATTATTAAGAGCTTCATCATTTTTGTTACCAATTAGATTTTCAACTCCATCAGGCATATTTATATCTAAAGTTAGATACAGAAGAGACACCTGGGTGGAAATAGTTAGAACTTGGACTCCAACCATGACTCATGTAACAGTAGAACCTTCAAAAAGTTTTGTACACAAATCTTAGGATAGATTTGAAGTGTTCTTGACAAACATCAACACACCCCAAAAAAATTATTGATATAAAAAAAATATTTGGAAAGATTATGAAAACTCGCCAGCTTAAAGAGAAAAAAATTGGTGTTTGATTAAGAAAAGAGAGGAAGAAAATTTGTTGCAGAGAGAACAACGCCACGGGAAGAGAAAAAAGGGACGAGTGATTACTTTAAAGAGTAAGAAATAAGTCTGAATGGTATTAAGACTCTCCTACAAATTTGATTCGTTCAAATCTTCTCAGATCTATTAAGAGACTTTTAAAAAAAAAAAAACAGACTCAGTGAGCTGAATTTGAATTAGAATTTTTCAAAATCGAACCGAAACCGATAATCTGAACCGAAAAAAAGTTATTGGTTTATCCATAATGGGTTATTGGTTTAGTGGTTTTGATAACAGTTTTAATTTTTTTGGTTAACGGTTTATCGATTCTTAACGGTTTTAGGTTTTTTCTTAACGGATTAACCGATAACCTGATAGTAAATTAAATAATTATATTTATACCATTTTGTATATAAAGTCCTTGATTTAGAATTTGGTTTCCTACTTTTATTTCTGGTTGTCCCAAACTCTTGGTTATTTTACAATGTAAAAGTGTTTGCTTTTGAGAAAGATGTAACTTGTGAACTCATGTGCACGGTTCATTTGGTTTGTCACCTTGTTTTTAAGTGATTTTCAATGTTTTTCTTGTGTCAAATCTCAACGGTTAAATCGATAACCGAACCGATAACGATCAATAACCGATAAACCAATAATCGATAAGTCAATATCTTAATGGTTCTACAACGGTTTAGCATCTCTACAAACCGATAACCAATAAGTCAAACCGATAACCAATAAGTCAAACCAATAAACTTCAAAACCAAACCGACCGATACGCATCCTTAATTTGAATGATTAAGATTCGGATCTAAAAACCAAACACACTTAATGGGCTGAATCTGAATGATTAAGATTCAAACCTCCATTAAGTGCAAGCAAATGAGGTCTAAGTCAGTCTGAAATTCACCAAATGATGGAAATTGGTGTAATTACTAGGATAATAATTATCAGTCTAGTAACTATGTTCACCTATTTATTTGCCACTGTAATTATAAATGTACTATTTGATTGTACAATTTCAATCATAAGGTTATATTAAATTTTAAGTATAAAAATTAATTATCTGAAATTAAAAAAATTATATTAGACAAAAAAGAGACCTTATAAATGATATTAAATTAAATATTTATAACGACCCACTAGGTTGTTTTGAGCACTAGATCTCTTTCTATCATAAAAGACTCTTCCGTAAATATTAAATAGGATTTTAAACTATTCGTTTAACTAAGGTTATTTAATCGATGAATATTATTTTGAATAATTAATTCAATTAGTGGTTTAGGGGCCAAGTCTATAATTTATTAAATATCCCTTTAGACTTTGCATATGGGTAACAATAAATTAGAGCTTAAAGCAATATAAAATTATTTTTTATTTTGATTCTTTGCACGAACCCGCTTCGACGTCGACAACCAGAAATCAGGTAACCTAATTAATGCTCTGAATTTCAGTTACATATACTTGTCGCATGCTAGATATATAATTATTGCTTGGTTGATGGATCACTTCCCTATCAAATCTTGAATTGATGGTGTAGATTGATTCTTGTGGATCTGTAGATGTAGAATTACAACTTGTTGTGTTTCATTTCATCATTTAGAAGACATTTTATCCAAGATTGAATCTTTTTTTTTCAAAGATTGAAACTTTAGCTTTACAGATGGCTGATTATCAATTTTGGTGACGTTTATGGTGGATTGTACAACACAGAGCTGACTTTATTATAGATTTTATCAAGAAACAGGACATGAGTACTAAGGGTAGGAGGATTTTTGGTCTGGTACAAAATTTCCATCCAAGATTGAATCTTGAAAAGGTGTAGGTTGCATGGGGTGTTATTTTTTTTAGTTTGTAATTATAGAAAGAGATCATGTTCTTGTTGCGGAAATTGGGTCTTTGTTATCTGTTGAGGTATAGGTGTTAACATGTCCTTCAAGCTATGATTCGAGGCATGAAGAATGAGTTTGGGAGCATTTCTCGAAAAGGATTTCACTCTAGGTCATATGGGGTAGTTCAGGATTGTACTGTGACACTCGATGCTTTGAGGAAAAGTTGTTGGGCTAATATGCCACATGAGCTATTGAGATATGTACTAGTGAGGATTGAGGCGTCTGACTTTGATTGGCGTCTGAGAAAAATTGTGGTTGCTAGTACTAGTGTTTGTAGGAGTTGGAGAGAAATAATGAAAGAAATTGTCAAAACACCTGAAAATTGCAAAAAAAATTGATGTTTGCATTTCCTTGAAGTAGATTGTGAACGTTCTGAAGCTCTATGAAAAGGAAAGTCAAGATCTTGTTCATTCATGATACGTATTCGGCATTCGAGGTATGTTAAAATTTTATCTCGAATGTCAAACACGTGTCATGAATCCTCAAGATCTTTTCATTCTCTTTTGCAGAGCTTCAGAACGTTCACAATCTGCTTCAAGGAGATGTGAACGTCAATTTTTTGTAACTTTCAGATGTTTTGACAATTTCTTTCGTTATTTCTCTCCAATTCCTACCAACATCAGCACAAGCAACAACATTTTTTCTCAAACGCCGATCAGAGTCAGACACCTCAATCCTCATTAGTACATCTCTCAATAGCTCAGATGGCATATTATCCCAACAACTTTGCCTCAAATCATCGAGTGTCACAGTACAATCCTGAACTACCCTATATGACCTAGAGTGAAATCCTTTTAGAGAAATGCTCCCAAACTCATTCTTCATGTCCCGAATCATACTCTTGAAGGAGATGTTAGCACCTATACCTCAAAAGATAACAAACACCCTATTTCCACAACAGTAACATGATCTCTTTATATAATTACAAACCAAAAAAATAATACCCAATGCAACCTACATATTTTCAAGAATCATTCTTGGATGGAAATTTTGTACCAGACCAAAAGTCCTCCCGCCCTTAGTAACCAGGTCCTATTTCTTGATAAAATCTATAATAAAGTCAGCGATGTGTTGTATAATCCACCATAAACATACATCAAAATTGATAATCATCCATCTGTAAAGCTAAAGTTTCTATCTTTGATGATAAAAATTAAATCTTTGATAAAAAAAAGATTCAATTTTGGATAAAATGTCCCTCCAAATGATGAAACTAAACACACCCAAGTTGTAATTCTACATCTACAAATCCACAAGAATCAATCTACATCATCAATTCAAGATTTGATAGGGAAGTGATTCATCAACCAAACAGTAAATTTATATCCACCAGGCGGCAAGTATATGTAATTGAAATTGGGAATATTAATTAGGTTACCTGATTTCTTTCTGGTTGTCAACGTCGAAGCGGGTTCGTGTAAAGACTTGAAATAAAAAAATAATTTTATATTCCTTTAAGCTATAATTTATTGTTATCCATATACCAAGTCTCAAAGGTTATTAAATAATTTATGGACTTGGCCCATTAACCACCAACTGAATTAATTATTTAAAAGAATATACATCAATTAAATAACCTTAGTTAAATGAATAGTTCAAAATTCTATTTAATATTTATGGGAAGAGTATTTTATGATAGAAAGAGGTCTAGTGCTCAAAACAACCTAGCAGATCGTAACATCATCTACCACTAAAACAAACGCTCGTCCTCGAATGGTAAAATAATAAAAGCAATTGAACATTTAAAATAAATTGGGATATCTGATCCATATTTCCGACTCGTACTACCAAGTAGCCTCCTCAACTGGATGATGCTTTCATTGAACCCTCATAGTCATTTTATGAATTTTATCTATTTTTCTATTTTAGCCCTTTTATTACTTTCACACGGTGAATTGTGACTTGCGGGAATAGGCTACTACACAATTTTTAAGGCAATTATATGAGTTTCGAAAACAAATATAGTTAGGGTTAAAATTTATTGATTACTACTTCGTTTCACTCTACTCGTGGAGGGAGACGCGTTTATTGTTTATTGTGATACTTCTAGAATTGATCTTGGTTGTGTATTGATGTATAAAGGGAAGGTAATAGCTTATGCTTCGAGGTAGTTGAAGGTTCATGAGAAGAATTATCCTACCCATGACTTAGAGTTGACAATTGTAGTGTTTGCACTGAAGATTTGAAGACATTACTTTTATGGTGTGCATTATGAGATATTCAAGGATCATCGTAGTCTTCAATATCTATTCAATCATAGAAACCTCAATTTGAGACAACAGAGATGATTAGAGTTGATCAAGGACTGCAAGATGACTATCATTTATCATTTGGGCAAGACGAATGTGATAGTAATGCCTTAGGTTGAAAGGCGGTGAGTATGAATAGTCTACATTTCTTACATGTGGAAGAGCGTCTTTTGGCTACACATGTCCAGTCCTTAGCCAATTGCTTTGTAATACTTGATATTTCAAAATTTAATAGAGTTTTGACTTACATAGAGGTGAGGTAGTCCTTATTGAAGCACATTCGAATTCGATAATTTGGTGATGAAATTTTGTGTAAGATTCGAGACAAGCGGTGACAAGGAGAAGCCAAGGAGGAAATTTTTTATTGTGAGGGAGTTTTGAGAATAAATATCATACTAATGTTCTTTGGATAGATTAGTTGACTAGACTGATCATGGAGGAGGCCCATAATTTGAGGTATTCTATTCATTTGAGGTATATTAAGATCTATTATTTATCATCAAGTGAAGTATGAACACCAAAAATCTGGAGGTGTATTAAAAAGAAGTTAAATAGTGTAAGTTTAGTGACATATTGGCCACATTGGTATAGTGTCTGTTTGACGGAAGTCAAAAGATGGTCTCAGTATAATTCATCAATAGATATAAGCTAAGTTGGGTACATGGAGATCGTTCATGTTGGGATTATTTGATTTATGGTAGTGCGTTGAGATCGTTCGCACAGACATGTGGAGATCATCGGTGTCGGTATATATACCTCGCAAGTCCCCCATGGGGTCACGAACTCTCGATGTATTTCTGAGAAGTATCGTGAATATACAGTTGAGATAGTACTTTACATTTGAGGCATATCATTTCATGGTGTTGCATTGTGTTGCATCTCATGACATCCTTCATTCTTGTTCGATTATGTGCTTCATTGGTATTTGGACATTACGTGACATTTAATTATCCTTATTGATGAAGCTTGGTCAATAAGTGTAATGTAGACTTGTAAAATTAAAGGATGATTTTCTTATATACTTCCGTCATTTCTTCTTCGTTTTCGGTCTATGAGACATACTGGGTACACGTAGTTTCGTACTCATACTACACTTGTTGCACTTTTTTGTGGTGCAGATTATATTTTGAGTACGAGCACATCTCGTGAAACTTTTTGAGTTTGAGCTTGAGCCATCTTGGAGTTGTGGTGAGCTCCTTGGTTGTTCTGTGGTCCATAGATTCCTCCATCTCTCTATTTATTAAGTTGTTTAGTAACCAGACATGATCTTTCTTACGTTTAGACTTGCCATTTAGTTTTGGACTTGTGTCATATTATAGAAGCTCTTGTATTTATGACACTAAATCTTGGGATGGTATTTCAGTTTTTCTGTATTTTATTTAAAAGACTTAGTATTTAAGATATTTGTTTGCTACTTACTTTTCCACATTTTAAGTTGAATAACTTATTGGGTTGACTTACCTATCAGTTGAGAATATAGGTTTCATCACGACTTGTGATTTTGGATCGTGATAATTTGGTATCAGAGTCCTAGATTTGTCTGTCGCACGAGTACAAGAGCTGAGTCTAGTAGAGTCTTGCGGGTCGGTGCAGAGACATCTATTACTTATCTTTGAGAGGCTATATGACTTTAGAAAAATTTCATTCTTTCATTCCCTATCGTGCGTATGTAGTTCAGTATAAGATCTAAGCTTTTTTACTTTGTTCTCTCACCAATTGTGAGGATATGTTCTGAAATTTGTTTGCGAGTGGTGAGAGTTTACTTTACGTGGTACGGTGCGAGATGTTATGATGTGGCTAGCAAAATAACCAAGTAAATAAGAGTTGCAACATTGAGAATGTTGGGTATAGTATGAATGTTTTATTTGAGGTGTGATTCGGATAAAATTACTTTAGATTAATTCAGATTTACTACAACATGCTTATGACACTAAATCTTGGGTGATATTCAGTATTTTCGCATTTCATATTTGTGAAAGACTTAGTGTTCAGGATTTTTGCTTGTCACTTATCTTTCCATTTTATTATATTAAATTGAGTTGGTAAAATTATTGAGTTGTCTTACCTATCGGTTGGGAAGATAGGTGTCATCACGACTTATAATTTTGGATCGTGACAATATTTAAGATATATATTATCTTTTAAATATATATTAATCAACTAATATATGTTCTTAACTAATATTATACAAAATTAATTGATTTATGTTTTTCAAATTAATAATATATTAATTAAATTAATATAAAAATTAAAAGTACAAGATTTCTCTGAACATCAAAAAAATACATGTTTACAAAAAGATTAATACTATAAATATACATTATAAATTATGAAAATATTTGACAAAAAGATAATCTATCAAGTCTAACTAAAAATTAATGACTCGCAATATGAAATATCAAGTTAATACTACTAAAACAAATGAAATTGAAAATATAACATAAGAACTAAATTCAAAAAGAAATTTAGTGCATTACTCTTATGCCAAATTTCAACCTAACGCACATAAATGTGATTTAAAAGAAAAAAAAATGTAAATCTATAACCTTATTCGACAATTAATTTCCTTCAATTTAAAGTTATAATATTAATAAAATGATGCTAATGAAAAAAATAAACATAGAATAAATAAATAAATGAAATAGATAATACAAAAAAAATTATGGAATCACAAGAAGTAAATGTTGAGAATGAGAAACAATTGAAATATAAATAATATAAAATAAAACATGTATTTTTAGAATAATAAAAATATAATAAAATTTAAAATAATAGAGATGAAAATAAATAAAAACAAAAAAGAATTAAAAATAAATAAAATGTAATCAGTTTGTAATTACACCATGTAATTACCAGCTATTCACAACCCTTCTTGAGAATTGGATAGTGTAATTATTCATTGCCAATTACACCCAATTATCTGTTGACCAAGAAATTATATGGTCAACCAAACAGGCCAGACACAGTGTAATAACACTGAATTACATCGAATTCAATTAACGGGATGACTTTCCAGGCCCTAAATGAAATTATCAATTATAGATCTAAGTAATATGAGAGTTTTAAGATTTTTAAATTTATTTTTTATTTTATTTTCTTAAGTTTGATAAAAGAAAATTAAAATATATTATGTGCACAACACATATCTGTATTAGGCAAAAAAAAAAAAGTAAAAATTAGAAAGGCCCTTGATGTCTCAACTCTTTCAAACTCAAAGGATTTGATCTCATTCTAAACACTTATTTTTAAATCAAAATACCTCAAGTTAGAAATTTTAATTTATGATTTTTAACTTATAAGTCATAAGTTTTAAGCTTCTTTAAATTGATTCGTAGGTTTCATTTGTTTGCACTTAATGGAGGTTTGAATCTTAATCATTTAGATTCCGCCCATTAAAGTGTGTTTAATTTTTAGGTCTGAATCTGAATGATTCATATTCAGCCCATTAAGTCCAATTTTTTTTTCAAAAAGCCTCTTAATGAATATGAAATGGTCTGAACAGATCAGATTTGTAAGAGAGTCTTAACAACATTCAGACTTAGTTAATAAGTTATAGAATAATATTGTATTGTCTTTCTCGGTCTTTGCGTGACTTTTGCTCTCACATCTACAAAATTTCTTCCTCTATTTTCTCAATCAAACACCAATTTTTCCTGTTGAACTGTAAAGTTTTCATAATCTTTACAAGTATTTTTTTTATATTAATAATTTTCTTTGGGTGTATTGATGTTTTTCAAAAACACTTGTTGCAACAATATTTTTAGTGTATTGATGTTCATCAAGGTTTTTGAGTGAAAAAGATACTATCCATAATTAAAAAATAATAGCTATGTATGCATATTTGAGGTCTCTTATTAGAATTTTGTCTTAGACCAATAATTTTACTGAAACTCTTTGATGTAAGATAATTGTAACGACCCTTTAGGTCGTTTGAGCACTGGAACGATTTTGACTCTTCCCGTAAATTTTAAATGGTAATTTTGAACTAGTTATTTAATTCTGATTATTTAGTAGATAAATATTTATTAAATAATTAATTTTTATTAGTTGATGATTAATGGGCCAAGTCCATTATTTATTTAATATCCTAAGTCTGATCCATATATAAAAATAAGTTGGTGAAATTTAACACCTTTAGTCGATAATTATTCTGTTAAAAGGAAGAAAGCAAAGGTTATCGTAGAAACATATTGCGGCGTCAGGTAAGTGTTTCACAAGTTAAATTTACTTTCATATGTTTGAATTGTTAAATAGGTATCATGGATTATTATTATATATTGTTGGGGTAGAAGCTTAAAGGTTATATGTTTAGTAATGTAATGTTACCGTGAATTTTGAGTTGGCAAATTGATGGCCAGTAATGACCTTTAGGAGATTAAATTTCAGTGGATAGCTAGGGCATATTGATTAGTCACTGATGGTATAATGATTAGTAAGGAAGTGAGGATGCAATTGGTTCCGTGGTGGTTGCTACTGGTTTCATGACCAGTGCTTCAATTTTAAACCATTATAATTTTATTATCATATTATAAACTAAGTTTTGATATATTAAGATAGGTAATTAAATATTAGGTGTATAACATTACATGAATTCTATTGCATTTTTGATAATGGGAGGAATTGACACTTACCCTTAGGCTTGAACTTTAGGAAATTGACTATAGGTTTGGATGGGTTATCGAATCTAGCCTATATATGTATAGTAATATGGATTTCTATAGACTCATTTACTTATGAATTATGCATATTCAATAGATTGGAAACGTTCGGAGGTATTGAAGAAAGGAAAAGCTTTGGAAAATTAGCTTGCTCGACTTTGATTTCTCGGTGGAGGTAGGTTATGGTTTATTATATGTGATAGATAGACTCCTAATAGCGATTGATATTCATTGAGTGATATTGTGAAGTTTCTATGTACTTGGTTGTTGTGGTTAGGATAACTCATGTGTTGTTGTGATTGTTCTGTAATCCCAAGACCGCGAAATTCATAATCTTGAACTTGTTCTATTAAAGTGATGCCTTGAATAAAGAAGGCTTAATGAAATATTGTTAAGGAAGTGGAAAGAGATGATAAAGAATGACAAATGAATTAACGATCGGGTGCCACGAGCCGGCACGATATTGTAGGATCGGGTGTCACGTTCCGACATGGTATTATAGGATCGGGTGTCACGTTCTGACACGGTATTATTGGATCGAGTGTCACGTTCCGACACGGTATTATTGGATCGGGTGTCACGTTCCGACACGATATTATTGAATCGGGTGTCATGTTCCGGCACGATAACATTAAAGGAAAACATATTGAATTAACTTAATGTACTCAATCTCAAAGAACCTATTCCCAAAAGAGTGTGGTGTGGAGGTCTGAGTCCTCATGTGTGTTCCTGATATTGTGGATTGATTATGTACCTATTTCAGTGTTGTTGTCACTTGTTCATGTGGTTTGTTTCTTGTCACCTGCTAAGTGCTATAGTTGATTTCATGTTATTACTTTATGCGTATTAGCTTCTATTTTGAGTCGGTCGGTGATATCTACTCAGTACATGTTGCCCTGTACTGAGCCTTACTTGTGTTTTTCTTTGTTTTCATTTTATGGAGTGCAGCGAGTGTACCAACGACTTTGATTCACCCTCAGCTAGACAGTCTCCAGCACATCAGGTTCAAGGGTGAGCTATTCATTCGAGCTCGTGTTGGATTCTCTCGGTCATGACATGATGTCCTTAGTTTTCGGACACAAATTACTTTATTCATTTATATTGGTGTCTTGATACTCTTAGACTCAGTATTTGGAGATTAGATGTCCTTGATGTGATGACTTTCAGATTTTGAAAAATGATATTTAATAGACTTTAGTGGATTTGTATTTCTTACATTAATAAGATTTAAGTTTATGCATTATGGTTAGTATTTCGTAAGTTGGAAAATAAATATAAGTTGGGGTTGAATTCATTGGTTCGTCCACCTAGGAGGTTAAGTGTGGTTGTCACTCATGACTCGTTTTGGGTCGTAACAATAACACTAATATATTATTGTCATTGAACTAGTTGGTGACAAAAATAATAGAGCTCTTAATAATTCTCCATCCCAATCTTCCTAATAATTCTCCATCTCAATCTTCAGTTTCAGCTGAAAGAAAAAAGTTTTGGGGAAGAAAAAGAAAAAATATTCAATAATTGATGAGAAGATGATTACTGCTTTGGAGTTGTGGATTAAAAAAAATAGTCCACGTACATTTGAAGAATATATGGAAAAATTAGATGGACTTGGATGGGAAGAGTCATTATACCGTACATACATTTGTGAAAGTGACAGCTACAAAAAAAAACATGAATGACGTTAGAGGTTCACAAGTTAGAGAATTGGATTAAGTTTATCGAAAAAAAGATAGGATTTCTTTAGTTTTTCTAATTAGCTAAAATATATGTTAGGCGTTGATAATGTGATACCTTATTTATTATTTTTTGACTAGTATCTATCATACTTATTGAACTTTTTGATCTTTTTGATATTATATTGTGCCTATGAAAATATTTTTATTTGTGATTTTTTTTATGTTATGCTGGATGATTATTATATGTTTTTAATCAAAAAGTAATATTTTTGTTGAAATGAAATTTTTATAACATTTTAATAATATAATGTTTGATTTCATATGCACATTCAGATATTGAAAAAAAAAAAAATCTTAATCATTTAGAGTTCAGATTTAGAAACCACATCTTAATATTCAGATGTGTATTTAGGTCTAGACACCTAGATCTTTATGCAAATCTTAATATTCATATGTGTAATCAGATTCAAATGTTTTAATCTTAATGAAAACAAATGAGGTCTTACTCTCTTTACTTAAATTTTTTTATTTAATTTTAATTTGATATAAAAGTTTAAAAAGTAAATAAGATCTTTAATTTGTATTATAGTACGAAAGTAAGTGTATGTATAATATATTAAAATATTTTTGATTTTACTATTTTAAATATACCAAATAAAAAGTCAAAAATTGATTAATAAAATTAAAAGTAAAAGAATACTAAAAACAAAAAGCATAATTGAAATGATGGAATTGATACGAATTGGACAGTTTTAAAAGCAGACCTAATCTTTATAAAATTCAAAATAAAATAAACAGGAAAAAAGAACATCCATTAATTTTATCTCATTACTTTATTCTGAATTTCTATTTACCCATGAAATAGAGTTGTTCCCAGTGAAAGGGACTTGTTGATAAGACGTGGACGTTAACAGCGTTAACTGTCCGTCCAATAAGGTACCTAAATGACAGACTCTTTTGAATAGTGGGACCTAACTATATAATTATTTTTTCATTACTTCTTTTTGTCAGAAAGAGGAGACAGATGACCTTCCCAAGGTGAAAAAAGTAGCCAGTAAAATTTTCTGACTGCAGGTAAAAGTGGGGGTTTTTACCTTTTTACAGCGAGACTGACAAGTACAGTTCGTGGGGTCTCACTTTATGATCTATCTTGGCTCATAACTCTAACTCTTACTCTTACTCTTACTCTTACTCTTGGGAGTGTTGGAAACAAGTTATCCCAAATTTAGTTATTCTAGAGTTAGTTATACTGAAATAAGTTATCTCATATACAGTTTGGTTGGTAACAAGTTATTCCAAAATTAGTTATTCTGGGGTCAGTTATTGTGGGATAATTTATCCATCATGTATATGGGATAACTTATTCAATCACTAGATATAAATAGTGGGATAAGTTATCTCAAACAAGATACAAAAACTTTATTCCATCACTATCTATATTTATCCCTCACACTAAACGACCCCTTAAGAAACAATAAATAATAGAGGTAATATTATTATTTTATCCCTTGACTTTATTAAATTTAATGTTTTGAGAAATGTGTTAGATGATAAATAGTATTTAATAGCAAGGGTAAAATAGACACAAAAGATAATTATCTCTTGATTTTCTAAACTGGACAAATATTGTTGAACAATTATTTTGAATATAGTGGACAACTATTGTTGGACGGAGAGAGTATCTTTATTTTTCCTCTTCCATTTCTTTCTTTGGCATAAATATCGTTTGATATGATAAAATTATATTAATATTAGTAATAGAGGAATTAATGTTAGGGGTTATTTGGTGTGATAAATAAGAGGAATTAATTTTAGGATAAATTTTGAGTGATTTTTAATTTCTTGTTTGGTTGTAAAGGCTGGAATAATTTATCTCAGGATTAACAATTAGTTCTGCGATAAGTTATCTCCCACGGAGGATTGGGGGTGGAATAGTAATCCCCAGAATAACTTATCTTGGAATAACGTATGTAAAAAAATAAAAATACCCCCGTAAACTCTCTTTTATACACCATTTTTATATTCATGTATATTAACATAATTTTAAACAACATTTATAATAACATTAACAACCTTAATTATCCGTTGTTTTTATGATGATATATTTTCCTATTAAAAAATTACAATTTTTATTTATGAATATATTATAAGTTGAATTTATTTGTCCAATTCTTATGTTTATTTATATTTTGATTTATCTTAAAATGTTCACTACACTACTAAATTACATATTTTTAATTAATTAGTTTATTACTCACTTAAAAATTATATTTTATATATCAATTAAAATGCAGATAGCTTTAATAATAAAATTTCTTTTACTTTGATAAACTTAAAATGGAAATTTTATTTTTAAGCTAAATAAGATGAAAGCTTTGTTTTTAAACTAAATAATATGAAAGTTTTATTTTTAAGCTAAATAAGATGAAAAAATTATTTTTTAAGTTAAATAAGATGGAAATTTTATTTTTAATTTAAAAACACACGACACAATAATGGAAATGCACACACAAAAATATTTAAGATAAATAAGATGAAAACTTTATTTTTAAGAATGAATAGCTAAAGCTTGCTAAAAAAAAAAACTAAATATGGTGGAGGATATTTTTGTAAACAAACAACTTATTCTTAAAATTAAGCAATGAATAAAAGTTTGAATATGACAAACCAAACTAGCAACTATAGAGTTTTCTATTTTTTCATACAACCAACTCCAACCAATTTTCTATTTTACTCTCTAAAAAAAAATTCGTCTTCTCTCCCCTTAATATTATATTATTATTTCTATTTTAAATCCTTTCTTCTTCTTTTTTTCAAATAATTTCCCTATACAATTTTCATGTGATATAAAATTTTGTTTTTTTCAAATTCTTCATATAATATAGATTTATATTTTATTCTAAATTTCTAAAGAACAACTACGAATAATTGAAAAAAGAAATCAATAAGCACAACCGCAATCAAAACCACAACTTCTCCAGATCATACGTTAAATCTTTTTTCGAATATTGTTAAATTTGAAAACGACCTTCGGATTATTAAATTATTATTCTGATTTTTAAAATTGTTATGTTATGTATTGCATTGTTATCTTGTATTTAAATTATTATGTTATATGTTGTATTTTAAATTAAAAATTTTATTTTATAATTTAAATTTTGTGCATTCCTCATAGTGAAGATTAATAATAATATAAAATTATGTTCACTTAAAGTGATGAAAATTTTAAAAAACATATTTGAAATATTATTAATTCGGGATGAAAGTAGTATATATTAAATAATATATTTAAAAAAAAATTATATTACATTTAAAAAGAATTATTAATATTAGAGATTTAATTAATATTCTTATATGAAAAATGATATGTTAATTACAAAATAATAGAAATAATAATATAATATTCAAAAAGTGAAATAGAGAGTATGAATAGTAGTTCTCCAAATTTGGAGAACTACTATTCAACTCACTATAGTTGGAGAGTAGAGGGTAAAATAGAGAGTGCTTGGAGAGGGCATTCTCTATTTTACTCTCCAAATAAAGAGAATGGAGAGTAAAATGGAGTAGGGTTGGAGATGGTCTAACTAATCCCAACATAACTTATCATAGTATAATTTATCCGAACATAACTAATCACAACATAACTTGTATTCAAACCAAACGACCCCTAAGCGTTAGTTGTTTAGATATTAGTTATGTGTCATTAATTATGTTGAATTTAGTTATTTCATTTTTTGTTCTACATAAGAAAATATATATGTGTTTCGTTATAACTTATAAATATTTTAGTAATGCAAATTTCTAAACAAAGGATCAAATATCATATTAAAATTATATATGAATAACTTATTGGTCTGTGATCACGACCAACCTGCCGTGTAAGACACTGTAACACCTCGGCCTTAGAAAGAGCTAAATTTAGAAAGAACTAATTTGGAAAGAGCTAAATTTAGAAAGAACTAATTTGGAAAGAGCTAATTTGAGATTTGTTCAAGTTAAGCTTAGTTGTGAGTTTTGGGTCAACCTCAAACGACCATAACTTTCAGTACATGATGAGTTAGGTGGCCCGTAAGATATCAAATGAAAGGTCTTTGAATCCTCTTTCCAACGCCACTGAGTTTGCTAAATTTTGAGTTCGGATGAGGGAGATATTCCCGTTTGAAGTCAGTTTGTCCAGTTAAGGAAAATTTATCCGAATTAATGAGGGGTATTTTGGCCTTTTCCTTACCCCATTAGCTTTAAACATTTTTAGTAATATTTTAGGGGTCTAAACTGATTTGGGTCAGTTTTCACAATTCAAAAATCACGCTTAGGGTTTTGAGAGGAGTTCAAGAGGAGAAAAGAGGAGAGGTTCAATGCGTTCGTCAATATTCTTGAGATTTGTCGAGGAATTTCACCAAGGGTTTGATCCCTAAGAGGTATGTAAGCTCTCATAGTGTTGGGTTTGTTCACCCACACTCCAATTATGTGATTTTAATCCGTAGTTTCGTTCTTAGGGTTGAATAATTGAGTTCTTGATAAGTTTCTTGAAGTTTCGTTTCATAAATCTTTAATAATGAGGTTTGATGAATTCTTGAGATGAATGTTAGAAGTTTGAGGGTCGTTTATGAGTGGATTTTCGTTTACTAAGGTTGGGTATTCGAATCTAGGAGAGTTCGGAAGAAACCATTCGATTCTAGGTGAATTAGGGCCAAAAATCGAAAAGAGAAATTCGTCGGGTTTTCTGGGCAGGGGGCTGGCTCTGTAGTTTAGGGGTTGGCGTCCTGCGCCAGGGTCGCTTGCCCCCTTCTTTTTTCGTCGTTTGTCCCGTCTGAGTTCTTTTAAAGTGTACCTTCACTCTTTTCTGATTCTAACTACTCTAAACTACATCTAAACATCAAGAGATCCTTCATAACCCTTGAATTCATAATTCAAATTCAAGGTAGAGTTAAGAGTAAAGTCTTGAGAGTTCTTTCGAGTCATTTTGAGAAGTCTTTTACAATCTTTTAAGACTTGTTTTAATACTTGAGTACTTGAGTACTTGAGTATGAGGATGAGGAGAGTTGAGTTTCATTTTTCAAAATGAATATATGGGAACTAAGTATTCCCAAGAGTAATTGTTTTACACTTAAAATGAGAGGAAACTTTGATTTCCAAAGGAGTTCATGAGGAGTTTTGAGCACTATCTCTTTTAAGAGAAACATTTTGAGTAATAATCTCAAAGTTTAAGGATGAGGAAATATTTTTTAACATATGAGCTGAGTTATATTATTGGGAGTAGTATTGAGCACTGATATGGGGACGAATTCAAACAACTCAAAGTCCTCGTAAATCATGTAACCAATGTGGGTAGAAAGGGTCATACTTTTTAGATGATTCTTTATTGCTTTTTAAGCATAGTTTAGTTGATCCACTTAGTTGAGGATGTCTTATACTCCGGCAAGGTATAGGACAGTTCTGGCAGCGTGGGCGAGACGTTGTATCATCATATAGATCATAGTGATGGTTGTCGGTTAGAGAATCCCCCAATTAAGAGTAAAAGAGTTTTATTGTATTTTTAAATACATTGAGTTACAAATTACTGTTTTAACAACTTTCTTTATAACGCATCTTATTATTGCTTTTATATTGAACTGAGTTGAGTACTTCTGAGTTCTTGAGTATCCTTAAGTCGAGTTGAGTTGGGTTGAGTGTGATTTCATTTTATCAGTTTAAGCTTGCAGGTTATGTTCAGTATTCACCTTACGAAATGTACTGATGCTATTTGGCCTGCATCATTTCATGATGCAGATACTGGTAACCAGGTTCATCAACAGACACTTTGCTGATACCACTTGCAGTTCGAGTTAGCTTTGGTGAGCCTCTTTGCTTTCAGAGGATTCCATTTACTTTTCAGTATTTGTTAGGATGTCGTGGGTCTTGTTCCGACTTCCATCTTTGTCACTTAGAGGCTTCATAGATAGACAGTAGAGTTGGAGAAGTCTGTTTCGTTTTCTTTTGTTAAATGTTTTAAAGACTTAAGTTGCCTATTTCTGGCTAGTTGAATATTCTATTATATTCTGAGTTATTCGTTTGAGACATTTGAGTTAAAGCTTTATATTTGAGTTCATCTTATGTTGAGTAAGTCTTCCACTGAGAGTTGAGCCAGGCCAAGGGTTCGCTTGGGGCCAGCAATGGTTCTTGAGTGTCGGTCACGTTCAGGGTGTAGGCTCGGGACGTGACAGACACCCACACTAAGCCCCTAGTAGGAGAACAAATCATCTACTACTCCCTCTGTCTTATAATTTTTTTTATCATCTTACTAATAATAGTGCCTCATATTAGTTGTCCATGTTACTAAATCAAAAAAAAGTTAATTATATTTTTTTTATATTACTCTTGCAATTAATTCATTTTGAAAGTGTTCACATTTGTTGTAAAATTCTCAAGAAGGTTTTTAGGGGGTGAATTAGTAAAATTATATTCTTATTTATGATTTCTTAATATGCATGCAAAATGAGAAATGATCAACTAATATGGGGCGAAGAGAGTAATACGCAAGAAACTAAACAATAAAATGGAATAATTTTCATTAATTAAATCAAACAGTCATCAATCTTAACAAAACATGCGAAAATGACCCTTTAGAATCTAAAAGTTGTGTATCAAAACATCTACATAGTCTATAATGCAGGGATGCAACCTCAAGACAAAAGCAGTCTAAGTCCGAAAATGAATTAGAGGGAAAAGATGAACTCATAGCAGCCCAGAAGAAGCAACTCACCCTTGGATTAAGAAAGTTTGGGATTCCCAATTGAGGTCACGTAACAGCCGCTGAAATATGCCATGTACTTAATAAAAGAAGAGCAAATGCAATATCAATCCAAAAAATTAATAGTGTACTGGTAAGATAATCAGTCAATTTTAATGATATGATATATGAACAAGTAACCGAAACTTAGTAAAACAAGACAACATGCAAATATAGCCACAATCAGTAACATAAACATGACTTCAGTCCTCATCTTGACTTAACAACCACAACAAATATACTCAACAACATTGCAATAAAATCAACCACAATCATCGTTTGTTCATCCTTATTTATGTGTCCTTGAACCACTTAACAAATTTCATTGATATCTTAAATTGTGAATTTAATTAAGGGTAAGCAAATAGTACCTCTCCACAAAACTTTTATACATATATGTACAAAGTAGTTTCTACAATCGAATTGACCAAATTTAGAAAAAATGCAAAATATTGGGACCCCAATAAAAGAAATAGTACACTACATAATTGTTGAACAGATAATCCTCACCAACAAGAACATGATAAATAGCAAGTATTATAATTAAATAGGGTAGTAATATTTGATATGATAAGTTTCATCTGCAACAACTTTTCCACTATAAGAAATGTTCCATGTGCTTCAATAATTGTAGTTAGTTACTACCTTACGAGTTACAATGAAGCATTTTGTCTAACATTATCATTTCCCTTAACCATAGTCATAATTTGCACTTGATAATTAACATGTGGTTTGGTACATAAAATTAGAATGTCTATACTTAAAATAAAACAAGTCCTAAATCCTGCATTATCACATACAATGAGTACCACTTTCCACACTTAGAAGGTTTCCCTTAATTAATTTTCAATTCCATAATTTTAGAAATGGCCAAGAATGTATTATCTCTTTTCATGTGATTTCTACGTGGGATCATATTCCTCTCGAAAGAAATAGTTCTTGGGTCATTTATGTGAGTGAATTCACAATATGTATCATGGAAAAAGATTAAAAATATTTCTAAATTACGCGAATTTGAATAAAAATACCTTCCCCCTTAATAGTTTGAACCAAAATACGTCTTATATTAATACTTTGTTATAAAAATTTTCTTATCGTTAATACAATGTTACTTCCTTAAAAAATATATTGTATCTTTTTCTTTTTAAACACATTTTTTCCTGATAAAAATATTATATATATATAAAAGATCATAGTAGATCATCATTAATTTTCATTTAGATAATGATAAACATATGCTAATATAATTCTTGGTTTTAAAGTTAAGATACAACAATCTTAGGGGTCGTTTGGTAGGCCGTATTATGACAAATAGTCCATGTATTATGTATGGTATTATTTAGTACTATGTTTGGTAGGAATTTGGACCTATGTATAACTAATCCATGGATTAGTTATACATCCTACATGGTATTATAGGATGTATTACTGATACATTCCATTTGGAGGTATTAGTAATACATAGGATATAATACCATGGGATAAGTCTATGTAAAGACAAAAATATCCCTCAAAGCATTTTAATTTTTTTGTTTATTTTCTTGATTTTATGTTTTATATTTGTACTAGTACATTTATTTAAATAAATTAGATTACAAAATATTTAGAGAGAGTTGTTTGTTACTAAATAAATCCAATACAAATTAATACAATATTTGAAATGTGAGTTGTTTAACATTAACTAATTAAAAAGGTAAATATATCACCACATGATGTTTGCGATTTTAATTGAATATATATATATATTATTTGTGTGATTTTCTAATTATTTGTATTTTGAATAATTTATAAAATTACATACATATTAAAACTACAAGATGACATTTCGTACGTGATCAATTTTCTAAGATGACAATTATTTATCCTCAAATAATTTAAGTGAAAAAAAAGGCACACATGACAACAAAATTGTTTTTCTCATAGCTAGTTAGAAGGTCATAAAAAATAATATTGTCCGGCAATTATTTACCTTAACCCAATTACATAATAATTCAAGGGTATAATTGGAAAAAAGCTTTTTATAAAGTTTTAATTCAAACACAAGATGAGGTGGAAAACAATGAACCAAACACTTGATAAAAATAAACTCTGCATTACTAATCCCTACACTATTAATCTATGCATTACTAATCCCTGCATTATTAATTTTTGTACCAGACGACCCCTTAATGTCATAATACAGTAACAGTTATTACATTGCTTCAAATCACTAAATATCTTTAAAATATTATCAATGAAGTTATTATTAGTCACTTTTTGTATTAACTTTAAAATCAAGAAATGTATAACAAATGTTTATTCTACTCCAATTTGAAAAAAATTCAGAAATAAAAATACTTTATACTTTATTAAGAATTTTTTAAATAAAAATACTTTATACTTTATTAAGAATTTTTTAAATCATTGTCTAAATAAAAATTAATGATTCAGTAACTATAATCATAGACGTATGACCTATATTATTGGCTTAAAAAGTATATGAGATAATTTTATTTTATTAATAAAAGGATATTAAGAACAACAAAGATTTTTTCCCACATCTATATCGGTTAAAGTAATTTTAAAAAAAAAAAAAATTCTTCAAAAGCAATATTTATTAGAAAAATCATATTAGAAAAGGGGCTGTTTTTACCCATAATAATAATAATAATATGAACATTTTTGAATTAAAGTATTGATGAGATGAACATTTTTTAATTAAACTATTAATAAATAATTTTTTTGTTCAATTTCACATAAATTAATGACATTTTTAACTCTTTTCCACATATATATATACTTTGAAAATTAAATACCTTCCCTAACATTTAATCATTGACATTATTCCCCTCATGTCATATCCAATTTATAAACTGCCTTTGTCATTTAGTTACCATTAATGTAATATTTCTAATTATTCATATTTTTTTTCCGCATGAATCTTTCCTTGTGTAATTATTATTTTTATAGATTTGTTGTTATATTATAAAAAAATAAATTACTATGAGCAAATAATTCTAATAAAAAAAATTATGCTTAGTTAATTTATTACTTCAACATTTTGATTATTTGTTTTTTGACATTTTACTTCATAGTAAGATTTATATGTTCTATAGCTAAGTCTATAATGTAAATTAAAATGATAAAATAACATCATTATATTTATAAATAAAAAGGGGGGAGGGGGGGGGGGATGATATTACAGGGTGAAATAAGTATCTAAAATATTGAATTGAGACTGGGGGTTGTCAATAGTTCAATAGTATTTGATTTGCAAATTAAATTCAGAGGGGAAAATCATGGGTGTGTTTGAAGTAAATAAAATAAAAAATAAAAGTTCCCTGAAAATGGTTGATTAGCACTCTTTTTCATTTTTTTTTAATTTCCTATATTATCTTTACCACCTCAATAAATACGTGAGTTATTTTTACTTTTCACATGAATCCTCAAACTACTTTTCTCTGACAGACATATATATACTAGACACAGGTGTTCGTGTGAGCATGGATTCGATATTTGTTATTTCTTATCTCGATTTTTGTAACATAGATAGAGTTTATAAAGTCAATTAAATTTTAATATGATTTTTAGATATTTTAAATTGTTAATTATTGTGATTTATGATACTTTTTACATCATTTTTAATAATATATGTTACTTCCCTTGTCTCAATTTATGTGGCACTGATAAGATTTTGAAATTCAATTTAATTTTTATGTCTTTTAATGTTTAATTTTTTAATTATTGTGATTTATATTAGTTACTTCATTTTTAAACAATATATGTTACTCATCTTTTCCTATTTATGCGGCACTGATTCGAAAGTCAATCGAACTTTTTATGTCTTTTAAATATTTTAAGTTGTTAATTATTGTGATTATAGTATTTTTTACGTAATTTTCAAATAATATATACTACTCTGTTTGTCCTAATGCATGTAGCACACATAGAATTTTAAGAGTCAATCAAATTTGATTAATTATTAAGATTTACCATTCTTTTTACGCAGTTTCCAAATTAAATAATATTTTGTTTAGATAGTTGTTACTTATTATTTCATAATGTATCATATTAAATCAGTCGTTACATCAAAATAAACCTTTTCGTTGTTATCTAACAATAGATTTAGTTGGTGTAATATACCACAAATACAATAAATTACAGTTGAAAATAAAATGACAAAAAATGAATAAATAATATTTAGGCTGAGGCGTGGATATCTCGCTCTCTTTAAGGAGATTCAAGCCCACTGTGGAATAATCTACACTGATCCAACAATATCACGCTTGACTTGTCCTCTCTAGAATACAACAACCCAAAAACATTGTACAACTCAAGCAACTACGGATTAGTTGAAGAGTGCAAAGCTCCTCAAAGAGAACACTGTAACGACATGTTCCCGTCGTTATGAAAAAGCCAATGGGGAAGGAATTGGGCCAGAAAACTTCTGAATAGTAACTTGGAAATTCTCGCCTGGGCCAGACTTGAATGAAATCTGAGTCAGGTGAGGTCTAGAGAAATCCGGTAATGGATGGTGATTTAATTATGAGTTTGATCACGTGAGTGGATAGCCAAGACATTAAGGAGCCTGTACGGCTTTACGAAATCGAATTCGGGCGAGTAGAACTCCCGAAACTGATCTTGGCGTGAAGGGGTAGTTTTAGAACGTCAAGGTTTGAAGGTGTGTTGCGAAATGGGAGCTTGGAACTCAAAATCTGAGTTTCTGTCTCCATGCTAGCTGCTGGGGCGGGATTAATCCCGCCAGGACGGGACCGTTGGGGCGGGATTAATCCCGCCAGGACGGGACCGTTGGGGCGGGATTAATCCCGCCAGGACGGGATCGCTGTGGCGAGATGGGGCCCGCTATGGCGGGACAATCGCAACTTAAATAAAAAAAAATCCCAAAAATGTTATTTTTTGCAAAACTTAGTTCTTAAGAGGTAAGGGACGACCCAGGGCAGTTTCTTGACAGATTTAATTACTCCCCTAATCCATATTTTGATTCTTAGAACTTAGAATCTTGGGTAATTATCTTTGGGGAAGGGTTTTGGCCTGAAGTTAATGGTGGGAAAAACCCTAATTGAATATTAGGATCTTGGGTTTGGCCTTGGGTTGATAATTTTGGTTATAATCCGGGTAAATTAGACCTTGTTTAGTGATCCTTGCGATAATTGCTTGTTTTACATCAAGAACGAATTGAAAGACTCCGGAAAGGGAAGGCTCACGTGTCTTAGGAGTATTCAGGCTTGGTTTCGAGGTAGGTTTTGGTTCAACTTCCTGTTGGGTGATATATGCATGTTAATTGCTTCATTGTATGCATGCGTGTATGTGAATAGGGAAACGTGAATTGAACCTAATGAAATGATTACGTGTGCACGATTACATGTCATGAATATGTTACTTGACTGTGTGACTATGGGTACTATTCATTATGGGTGTGATTATGACTGTGGCTGTGCTGACTGGACCGGGTGTCACGTTTCGACACATATATTGAATCAGGTGTCACGTTCCGACACATATATTGAATCAGGTGTCACGTTCCCACACATATATTGGACCGGGTGTCACGTTCTGACACATGTATATTGGATCGGGTGTCACGTTCCGACACACTAACCGTTTGGGTGTGGGTTCCATGAGAGGACCACTTGTGATTATTGCATTCTTGTCTACCTGTCATTGATATTGGGAAGGTGTATCTTGCTCCTGAAATGATAATTGCATTGTCCATTCAGTATATGTGTGTTTACTGTGTTGTAATTACTTGCTTATATTTCACTTACTGGAGTAGCCGCGTGATCCTACCAGTACATTGTGGTTTCGTGTACTGATATTGCACTTGCTCGTTCTTTGTTGAGTACAGGGGATCTTCGGGCGGCTACTGATAGACCTCAGCTAGAGGATCATTGACCGAGACAGGATTCGAGGGTGAGCCAGCTCTTTCAGGCTGCCTTGGATTCATCCTTAATCTAGTACATTCTCTTCGGACTAAGACTAGGTGTTTAGACATTTACTATGTTTAGTTTTCGGGGTTGCACCCCTTTCTCTTAGACTTGTTGAATTATAGAGTTTTGGCACAATGACTTTCAGGTTCTAGGGGTTGAATTTCTGCGATACTTATGTTAGTTGTTTTGTTAAACTTTCGGAGTTTATGGGAACTCCATATTTCAGTTCGTCATTTAAACCTGCTTCCGTATCTTTAAATGTGTTAGTTTCGTTAAGTTGCTTAGTATGGTTGTAGTAGTGGTTCTCCCACCGGAGTGTTAGTGTGGGTGCCAATCACGACGGTCTGGATCGTGACAAATTTGGTATCAGAGCCCTAGGTTCGTTGATCTCATTGTACAAAAATGAGTTTAGTAGAGTCTTGAGAAACGGTATGGAGACGTCTGTACTTTTCTTCGAGAGGCTATAGGACTTTAGGAAAACTCATTTCTTTCTTTCTTTCATGCTATTACTTGAATCCAATTGGTATCTAGGTGATATAAATTGATATCTTTACTCCTTTACTCTATTTCACATATGGTCAGAACTAGAGCAACAAAAGTGGTAACACCAACACTAGCAAGAGATGATGCGTCCTTCCAAATAAGCATGTTTTCCCAATTCAATGTGGGCTTGTAATAACTAGTGACCAACATGATCATTTTATTATGTTCTTAAAGTTGAAATCCCCATTATTCGTGGGTACTGAATCTGAAGATGCTTATGATCTCATTGTTGATTGTCACGATTTGCTTCAAAAGATGGATACGGTAGAGCGATTTGGTGTTGAATTTATGATATACCAGTTCAAAAGAGATATCAAAATGTGGTGGTCGTCTCATGTTGAGTGCCGACTAGTAAATACACTACTCATGACTTGGGAAACATTTTATAGCTTTCCTTATGGAGAAGTATATATCCTGAACTTTGAGGGATAGGAGGAGAGATGAGTTCCTGAATATAGAGCAACATAATATATTTGTTGCCGCCTATAATGCAAAATTTTGTATTTTATCCAAATATGGTACTTCACTTTGCTTCAGTCTAAAGAGTAAATTTATCGCTTTATGAAGGAATTAAGGTCAGATTTACTGATTCAAGCTTAATAGGTGGCTGCTTCAGCAAAATCTATCCAGGAAGTGGTTGATTTTGTGACGGAGGTAGAAGGGGGTGACGTCAGAAGACTTTGCCAAGGTGACAACATTCAAGAAGTTTTGTAAGGGACGGCTAGATAATGAACACCATTACTTTGGAAAATACATTTAGTATTGTTGTCATAACAAGTATGGGTTGCTTAGTAAATGATGAAATTATGTTGCGACAATTGAGGTTAGAATATCTACTACGATTTCCTAGATTGAGTGTATATCAAAGAGGGTCATGATATGACTACTACAATAGTAGCGATGCTTACTTGGTTAAAGTTATTAAGTGTGTTACTTTTATAATCGACCTGATCTAAGAAATAATACAGATCGCATGGGCTAGAGACAGAACAGATTTGATAATGTACTGTAGCTATTCAATGGGTAGAAATGTGTGGGCTATTTGGGTACAATCTTCTCGATATGTATGATGTGTTCTAGTGAGGTATCTAACTGACTTTCATCGTGTGGTAGTACTAGTGTTATGTGGAAATGAATACGTCGATTATCAAGTATGACTACAAACTACTTAAAGAGTTATCGGTTGTATGACATGTTCAAATAATGAGATTCGGTGTTGCATTCGTATTTGAGAAACCAACTAGTTTGTTACTGCGGGCGCTTGGGTTAAGCATTTTTTTAAGAAAGATTTTAGTGGTGGATATTTGGTATGATATTAGTGCATTTAGGTTGTAAAGTGTATCTTGAGGATTCTAAAAAAGGACTGATGATTTTATCTTAAGCTTCAAAGGAGTGGATTGATACCGGAATGGCAAGCTTATGGATAAAGAAAGTCCCATTGAGTATACTTCGGTGAAGGAAACTGAAAATTTTAGTAAGGAAGTGCGTATTAAATTGGGTTAGTCCTTTGAATTTGATGGGCATACTTGAGTTTGAGGTGTCATGTCATGAAAAGGTTGACTTCGTGGTGATAGCAAGGGCTAACTGAACATAATGGTAATAAGAGTTCGTGATGGATTGTGATGGGATGCAACTATATAATAAGATTTTTGGTTAAGCGAATTTTGTATGGTAATTACGACTTGCGAGTATCGAAGGTTATGGTTTTCTAATATTTGGTGAGTAACGTGGTTGTATGAAAAGTTTTAAGAGATGGTGGGACACCACTCAAATAGAATTTAAAAGAGCTAGAGTCATAATGAAGAAAAAATAGTGGAATGTAGTGTAGCCTTTAGAGAGAAGCGAGAGCAAGAATATTTTATTTGATTGTAAAGGCTAAAGAGATATCTTCAAAGGGGTAGATAATTAGGTTCAGAGACGCGTGATTTCATTTGTTGGCTATTGTAATAGTGTCACGGGTTCATCAGATTGGTTAAAAACTATTGGAAAATACTTGAGAAATGAGTGTACACACATTAGCTCGAGTGTGATGATAAGTGCTTTTGTTTTATTTTTGAGTTTAGTAATAAGTACGATTGATTTTTTAGCGAAGAATATTGTAAGATCGATGGAGAGGCGATCAATGATAAGCGAAGATTCATGAATTCATAAAAATCTTGAAGGTATAAGCTAATGTTGATAAATAAGGGGATTGTGTTATACAGTTGAATTTACAATTCAGTTTTTTCATTGTAAGTCTACATTTGTGGTGATATATTTTATCAAGGTATGAATTTGCAAGGTGAGAAATGATCAATTGTATCAGGTATTGAGCATGTGAAAGGACTTACACCTGGTTTGAGTCGTAAAGTTTATTACTTTTTATTGTTAAAGTACCTGAGAAAGCTTTTCATTAAAAGTGTTGGTTTAGAGTAAGGTAAATGGTCGGAGTGTTTATAATGGTTATTAGTATTGAGAGTGTGGGCTTCAGTGGAATGATGTGAAGAGTATATGAAGTCAACTGAATGAAAATGGCAGGTATCGGCTCTTCAGAGGAAAACCTTTAGTGTTATTCAATCTTTATTCCGTAAAATCTTATGTGACCATTTATTTCATTTTGTACATGGTGGTGAGTATGATTCACTAGCTATGCTCACGTGTGTTTTCACTTTTGTAGGTGGATCAGGTGTACCGATCCTGCAATGTTCTCTTGGTTGAGTGGGATGATTGGGAAGACTTGGTTATTTCAGATGACATATTTGGTGTTGTCTTGGAGTTATTAAAGTATTCTAGTGGTTCTACATGTACCACCTTGCTTATGAGAATTTATAGATGTAACGACATGTTTCCGTCGTTATGGAAAAGCCAATGGGGGAAGATTTGGGACAGAAAAACTTTTGGGTAGTAACTTGGGAATTCCTAGCCTAGTCCAGATTTGGACGAAATCTGAGTCAGGGAGGTCTAGGGAAATCTGGTAATGAATGAGAGAGTTAATTATGAATTTGATCACATGAGTAAATAGCCAAGACGTTAAGGAGCCCGTACGGCTTTACATAATCGAATTCGGGAAAGTAGAACTCCCAAAACTGATCTGCATGAACGGGTAGTTTTTAAACGTCAAGGGTAGAAGGTGTGTTGTGAAATGGGAGTTTGGAACTCAAATTCTGACTCTCCGTCTCCGTGCAAGCCGCCACGGCGAGGCCGCTGTGGCGGGTTGGGTTCCACTGTGGCGGGCCAGTCGCGACTTAAGTCGGGAAAAAACTCCAATTTCATTATTTTTCTGCAAACTTCACTCTTAAGAGCTAGGAGACGACCCAGGATGATTTCTTGACAGTTTTCCATGACTTTTGGTGCTAAAGGTAAGGATTTTACTTCCCTAATCCGTATTTTGATCCGTAGAACTTAGATTCTTGGGTAGTTATCATTGGCGGGGGGGTTGGCCTGAAGTTGATGGTGGAAAAAATCCCTAGCTGCACCTTAGGATCATGGGTTTGGTCTTGAGTTATTGGGTTTGTTATAATTCGGGTAATTAGACCTTAATTATTGATCATTGCGTTAAATTATTTGTTTGTAAACCAAGAACAAGCGGAAAGAATCCGAAAAGGGAAGGCTCAAGTGTCTTAGGAGGATTCAAGCTTGGTTTCGAGGTAGGTGATGGTTTGATTTCATGTTTGTGTGATATATGTCGGTAATTGCTTCATTGTAATGCATGCATGTATGTGAATGAGTCACTATTGATCAAACCTAATGAAATGAGTATGAATGAACAATTGTATGCCATGAATCAACACTTGATTGTATGATTATGAATATGCACATTATAAGTGTGAATGTGATTGTGGTTGTGTTAATTGGATCGGGTGTCACGTTCCGACACATACATTGGATCGGGTGTCACGTTCCGACACATACATTGAATTGGGTGTCACGTTCTGATACATACATTGGATCGGGTGTCACGTTCTGACACACTAATTGGATCGGGTGTCACGTTATGACACACTAACAGTTTGGGCGTGGGTTCCATGAGAGGACCATTGTACTGTTGTATCTACTTGTTATTGAGAATGTGGAATTATACATTGCTCCTGAATTGATAACTGGCTTTTATATATATTTTGTATAAGTGTGTGTTTACGGTGTTGTGATTGGTCGTATATGTTTTGCTTACTGGAATAGCCGTGTGAACCTACCAATACACTGTGGTTGTGTACTGATACTGTACTTGCTCGTTCTTTGTTGAGTACAGGGCATCTTCAGGCGGCTACTGATAGACCTCAGCTAAGAGATAAGTGATCGAGATCGGATTTCAAGGGTGAGTCAGTTCTTTCAGGCTGTCATGGAGTCCTTCATTTTGTTTAGTCCATTCTCTTCAGACTCAGACTATTGTTTAGATATTTCTTAAGTTTGGTTGGGGTTGTACCCTTTTTTCTTAGACTGGTTCATTTTAGTAGTTTTGGTACAATGACTTTCATATTCTAAGGGTGTTTTCCGCAATAGTTTGGTAATCTTTTGTTAAACTTTTAAAGTTTATGGGAACTCCATATTTCCTTAGACATTTAAAACTGCTTCCGTATCTTTAAATGTTTTAGTTTTTATTAAGTTGCTTAGTTGGGCTGTAGTAGTAGTTCTTCCACCGGAGGGTTAGTGTGGGTGCCAATCACGACGGTCTTGGTCGTGACAATAGAAGAGCTACCATGCGTATTTATGGTTGTCCGACAATCTTAATATTCATCTAGTCGTCGAGGTCATGTATCGATTATGTGTGGTTGAATGTGGGGATCATTGGATCCAATTCTACTGTTCTTAAGGGTAATCTACAATCACAATTACTAATCTAGCATTTTGATAGTGTCGTTAGAGGGTTTATATGCTTGGACGTATCGCTCGATGGGTGGTGTCTTGAATTATTTCCTTCTTTGGATTAAATAATTTTGGTTGTCCCTCGCGAAGTATCTGATGTCTAAAGATCAATTTTATGTAACTTAAGCTCATGGAAATTTATGTTGTGAGATGTAGATATTGATAAGAACTATGATTGTTTGGGTATTATGAGTGTGTGTTGGTTGGTTCAGGTTAACTTCTAATTGTATCGAGTATTGATTTAGAATTTTATCATGCTTATGTGAGAAAAGATTAATCCTGATAATTGTATCAAAGTCCTTGAGAACATGTTGCAGACGTGCATACGATCAACTTTGATGGTTATTGGGAATAGCTTTTGTTGTTAGTTAAGTTTACATACAACAATATTTATCACTCGAGCATTGAGATGAATTCAATTGAGGCATTGTATGGGAGGATGTGTAGGTATTCAATTGGTTGGTTTGAGGCTGGAGATGTGAAACATTTGGGGGTTGATTTGGTGAAAGATGCTCTGGATAAGGTGAGAAGCATCCAAGCTAAGATTCTAGCAGTCCAGAGTCGACAGAAAAAGTATGCAGACCGTAAGGTAAGGGACATGACATTTCAGGCTGGTGAACAAGTTCTTCTAAAAGTGTCACCCATAAAGGGGGTGATGAGATTCGGCAAGAAGGGCAAGCTTAGTCCTCGATACATCGGGTCATTTGAGATTTTTGATTGTGTAGGGCCAGTGGCTTATAGGTTGGCTTTACCGCCTAGCCTATCTGGATTCCATCCAGTGTTTCATGTGTCCATGTTGAAGAAGTATCATGGGGATGGAGATTACATCATAAAATGAGACTCGGTTTTGTTAGACAAAGACCTTCGGTATAAGGAGGAATCGGTTGCAATTCTTGATCGCGATATCCGGAAGCTGAGGACCAAGGACATAAAGTTCGTGAAAGTTCAATGGAAGCATCGTCCGGTTGAGGAAGCTACTTGGGAAACCGAGAAGGACATGCGAGACAAGTATCCCCAGCTATTCGACGATTCAGGTGCTACTCTACTCT
This sequence comes from Solanum etuberosum, assembly GCA_029582245.1. NCBI lineage: Eukaryota > Viridiplantae > Streptophyta > Magnoliopsida > Solanales > Solanaceae > Solanum > Solanum etuberosum. The sequence goes on from JAJONR010002762.1 coordinate 42,120, forward strand.
TGCCTTAGCCAATCCTCTTAGTTTATCACTCGGGGACGAGTGATGGGTAAATTGGTATCTATTGTAACGACTTGTTCCCGTCGTTATGGAAAAGCCAATGGGGAAGGAATTTGGGCCAGAAAACTTCTAAGTAGTAACTTGGAAATTCTCTCTTAGGCTAGACTTGGATGAAATCTGAGTCAGGTGAGGTCTAGGGAAATTCGATAATGGATGGGGGATTTAATTATGAGTTTGATCATGTGAGTGGATAGCCAAGACGTTAAGGAGCCTGTACGGATTTACAGAATCAAATTCGGGCGAGTAGAACTCTTGAAACTGATCTTGGCGTGAAGGGGTAGTTTTAGAACATCAAGGTTTGAAGGTGTGTTGCGAAATGGGAGCTTGGAACTAAAAATCTGAGTTTATGTCTCCGTGCAAGCCGTCGGGACGGGATTAATCCCGCTAGGGCGGGGCCGCTGTGGCGAGATGGGGCCCGATGTGGCGGGACAGTCGCGACTTAAATCGGAGAAAAACCCCAAAAATGTTATTTTTTGCAAAACTTCATTCTTTAGAGCTAAGGGACGACCCAGGGCAGTTTCTTGACAGATTTCCACGAATTCTAGCGCTAAAGGTAAAATAATTACTCCCCTAATCCGTATTTCGATTCTTAGAACTTAGAATCTTAGGTAATTATCGTTGGGAAAGGGTTTTGACCTGAAGTTAATAGTGGAAAAAGCCCTAATTGAACATTAGGATCTTGGGTTTGGCCTTGGGTTGATAATTTTGAATATAATCCGGGTAAATTAGACCTTGTTTAGTGATCCTTGCGTTAATTGCTTGTTTTAGATCAAGAACGAGCTGAAAAGCCCTAATTGAATATTAGGATATAGAGTGATAATTTTCACTCTATATTTTCTTGTATATCTCTTGTTATTTCTACTTCTTATTAACACAAAGGAAGACCACACTATTTATAGGTGATGAATTCTTCTTTGCAATAAATAGGAAGATTGTGAGTAGAAAATTTACCAAATGAATGGCTCAAATATTACAAAAGTTACAAGACATAAAGATAGAAGAATGGGTGAAATGAAGAGTTGGTGGTTACATAAGTTACTAACAACTAATGACCACTTTCTTCCACAATTGATTAGAGTAACGAGGCACAAATGTAATGTCCACCAATAGACATAACATGATACATAATGTGACATATAATATATTTTTATTAATATTAAAATGTCACACCAACAGATTTAAACAAGAAGATAAATAAAATTTAAATAACAATCAACACAAACATTATATTTAGACTAACAATACAGTATAACCATCCAAACAAGGTGTAAATTACAAGATTGAAATTAGAAAAATATTAACAGAACTAAAATATTAAAATAACTATACAAAGAATGAAAAAAGAATATTAAAATAGCTAAAAATGAAAAACAATTAAATTAAAAAATTAAAAATGTGAGCAACCTTTTTTAAGGGAAGACACATGATGTCATGTGTCTCATAAAGCACAAGTCGTTGGGACATGACCCCCGATATACCATGAGAATCAAATGAAAGATTGATAAAACAAAAGACTGCTTTCCGGAAGATGGAAAACTCACCACAATGCTGACTATTATCCCTTAATGATGTATTGATGTTCGGAACCACGAATATGTGTCTTCGATCCTACATCATGAAACGATGTAGCGTCTAAGGAAAGTCAGTACGATGAGTACTGGCATGCAACTTGGGTAGAGAATAAACAGTATACATATATATAACATAACCATAAAGAAAAGATAAAATCATAAGTGCAGACCCAAAGCATTTAAACAAAGGTCTTTCAAAAATCATTAATCCTGAGTAAGGTAGTGTTCACCGACATAATGCGATCCATGTGTTATATGAGTTCGGCCTCCGTCCGATCGAGGGCCCCAATCCATATAAGCGGCATGAATTTGAGAATATAAGAATCTAGTGAATCAAACTCTCCCGAAGAAAAGACTGTAGAGGTTGTCCGATTAACAATTTATCATGGTCATCCATATTTTAGGACAAGGACCTCCCACGTCGGCAAACACAATTTCGGGTGATGAGTCGCGATGATTTTACACCTTCTTTGTAATACTACCAAACTCTCTTTAAGCCCCCATTAAAACCTTTACAAGTTTCATTTATTAAGAGTTATTCGAATAAGACACATTTTTCATTGATATCGCCATACGAAGACTTGCAAGCCATTGTAATCATGCCGAATTTCATAGTTAACCATTTAAAACTCTTAACACATCCTTTTAAAACTAAAGACTCATTTATGTTAAAATATTTCGTTCAATGCCAACATCCAAGTAATTCCCAGTTATAAAACAACATATAAAACGTAAAATCATTAGCATTTAATTGGGACGAAAAAGTACCCTTTGTTCATCATTTTAAACCAAAGCTTTTGAAAGACTCATAGATTTTCAAATCCATTATTTATAGGAAAAACCTTTTTTCAAAATCATATGAGGCAATTCACCCATTCAATACCAACAATCCAAATTTCAAAATCATAATAAAGTAATTTAGACACAATTAACAAGAGAGGAGCATTTGTAATCAATTTTCATGAAATCATCTCTCAACCCTCACATCAATTTGTAATTTTAAAAATACGAATAATAAAATAAGAATTTTGTATGAGTAGTTTGAAGTGGGGTGTTGAAACATACCTTTTGACGAAGAACTTAGGAAAGAGACCTTGCGAATTAACCTTAGATCTTGCTTCTTGAAGTGTTGGGGAAGAAAAGGAAAGAGTTTGTCGTAACTTATCAAGTCTCCTTGAATATGGCTTTTGGGAGAAGTTAATAGTTATGAAATGAGAAAAAGGACAAAACACCCCTTCTAAAACGTAAAAAGAAGTAAAGACTTAAATAATTTTGGAGCACGTGTGCCGTCGCGCAGCTGGAGCCTACTTCGCACGACCTTAACAATAACATTCACCTTGCCATGTGGCGGATTGCACAGAATTCATAGTGTTTAGTAAATTGGGCATAACTTTTAGAACATAACTCAGATTGACGAACGGTCGAAGGCGTTGGAACACATGCTTCATGACCTTTCATTTTCTTGGTATTCAACCACAAAATCTTAATACTCAAGGAGTCCCTTCTAACATTAATTCACATTCAAAGATCTCCCCACATTAAGAAATTGTTTTCAATACCTATCCAACATCAGAAATCACCGAATTTGGAGTCTATACACATTTAAAAAAAGACTTGGATCATAAGTTGAAAATCTGGGGCATGTAGTTTGATGGGTTGGTTTGTCATACGAGGTGAACCTAGGATTTGAAGATTTCGGATGCACCAATAAACTTAAAATTAAAAAAAAAAATAAGGCTCTAATTGGATTTGAATCCTGATTTCGCAGGTAGTTCCTCTGGCTTGTACCAGCAATACAAGGGCACTCTTATACTCCTCATGGATGCACTGTAATTATATCTTAGTTTTTGCCAGTTTCTCAAGATAGATATACATATATACACATGATTTTTTTCCGAAGTTAACGGGTGCATATGAATGTAGGTCTATCTTTGTCTCTCATATAATATACATTGTTTCTATTAGGTATTTTAATTTAATTATTTTTGGGTGTTCTTAAGTGTTCATTGTGTAGATTAGTTAATCACTTAAAATTTGTTGTATTCTATAATTATATGCACTAATCAGAATAAGTTCTAAAATCTAATGCATGTATCAATTAATGTTGATGTGTATACTTAAAAGAAGAGACATATTTTATATGATTAACTTATTTATAGAATGAATACTTATAAACAGTCTCAAAAACTTTTTCATAATATAAATCAGTATCATATATTTAGATGTTCAATCGAAACAAATCACAATTTAAATATTTAAATAATATTTATCAATAAATTTAAAAATTATTAATGTATTCACCATAGGGATGGCAATGGGGCGGGGCGGGGTGGGTTTAAGGCTCTGCGGGGCTGGACGGAGCGGGTTTAAGTTTGTGTGGTGCGGGTTGAAGTGAGTTTTTTTTAAAATTAATGCGGTGCGGGGCGGGTTGCGGGTATATGTGATTTTATGTGGGTTCAAACTTAATTTTAACTTTTTACATGTTATAAGAGTGATAGAGCAGGTTGCGGGTATATGTGATTTTATGTAGGTTCAAACTTAATTTTAACTTTTTACATGTTATAAGAGTCATAGAGCATTATTTATTAAGATAATTTCATTAAAGCTGCTAAAATATTCAAGATAATAAATGAAAATAGTTCAATAAAAAATAATACAATTTCTTACATATTTCCCAATTGACCTCTAAAAACTAAAATTTTAAGTCAATATCCTATTAAATTAATACAACTTAATGAAAAATGAATTTATTTTTATAAATTTTATTTTTATTATTAAACTTAACTAGAAAAAAAATATTAAAAAAATTATGCGGGGCGGATTTATGTAGGGCGGGGTGGGGCGGATTGAAAATGAAAAAAATTGTTATGTGGTATGGAGTAAGGCGGATTAAAAATTTTGCGGGTTAAGCTCAACCCTTACCGCCCCCTCCCCATTGTCATCCCTAATTCACCATTTTAAATTGTAAGAATAGTCTTAACCCATATTTTCGAAAATCCATTTCGAAGTTGAATAAGATCTACTATATGAAAAGTACTAGTACTAGTAATAACAGCCAAAAAAGCCTAAAATAAAAAATAACCAATTAAAACACCAACCAGTCGTGTTTTGATGATTCCATAAGTGGAAAATAAGATATTCATCATTTCTTCACTTCTTTTTCCTATATTTCTGTTCCTTTCCCAAGGTTAATCATTTCATAATAAACAAAGTGTTCAAGTCAAAACCAGACTTTTTTTTTCTTTTCTTATGCAACAACACTATCCAAGCCACTCCAACTTTTATATTATAATATTGTATACAATATTGTTTCATACAAAAGAAACACAGCCGTTGGTGGGCCCAAGCTAAATTGTAACAAGTTATTTCGAGATTATTAATCATAAAATAAGTTATTGCACCATGTATATGTGATAATTTATCTTATCACAAATGTATAAATAATGAGATAAATAAACTTATGATTGTCTAACACTTCCAACCAAACAAAGGATAAAATAATCTTACATTTTATTCCTAAGGTTATTATACTTTATACCTTAGACTCCTAAAAGTTCTACTATAATATATTATTTTCTTCCTTTAAAATTAAGTTAGACCATTGTTTTGTTACATTAACATACCTTTGATTTGATTGTATTTTTAATTTTTATATACTGATAACATATTAGTATATTTTTATAAACAATTATTTCTAATTATCTTTGTGCTAATAATATAAAAGTCATTTTACAGCAGGTGTATATAAGCTCAACTTTTCAGCTAGTATTTATTATATATATAAAATAAAATAAAAAACAATGGTATGGTCCCTCTATTTGAACTTTTTGGTTAAAATTCCTAGTGACATTACAACTGCACAATATGCCTTTGGGTACTTTCACCATGCTCCATGTTAGTTTCATCTTTGCCATAATGTTTCTTGGTAAAGAATCAAATAATTATAGAATCGTGTATAGTATGATAATCACTATTCCTTTTGTTCCAATTTAAGTATGTATTATTTTTAGTTTGTGTATTTAGTAGGCGTTGTTTGCAATAAATTTTAAAATGACAGAAAATAAATTACAATTATAAATAAAATATGATGAAACATAATTGTTTCTCTCTTGATACTTCTCTGATAAATTTATCCATGATTCGAGGGTCGTTAATGGCATATTTCTCCGAACTAGGATGATTGATTTTGATCTCTATATTAATATTTCATGAATTTGTGGAATACTGAGATGTCTCTTTAAGAGAATATATCACAATTTATATAGGCATGAGCTAGAGTCTTGAGTTGAGTAACCTTAAGAATTTTCAGCGGAGTCGAACATGTCTTGTAGAATCCCACAAAATTTCAATATCTATAAGTGTTTTGATATACGATTTTATTTTTTGATTTGAAATTATAATATAAAATCAATGTTTGGACATGTGATAATCCGAAATTCTCCAAAAAACTTGATATGGAAATTTCATATCATGATTTTACTTTTTTTAAAATATAAAATTGACTGATAACTTTATATTTTGTAGAAAAAATCCACCATTTTATATCGACATATTTTTTTGCAAAAATAACAAAAGAATGATGAAATATTCATGGAATATGGAGATGATATAATAGTTACTAATGACATTGATTATGTTCAATTTTATTAAAGAAAAGTTCATTATTTACAACTCCCGTTCAATTTTACCTTTTTATTGAACTAAAGTTTTATCAATTAATAGTGTATTAGTTTTAGAATAACTTTGTGATAGTGCATTATATTTTTATTCTGCATGTATGAATAAAATAAGAACAATTTTAATAGTTTTCACGATTGGTGAGGTTTTGGTTTATGAGCAAATAATACAATTTAAAAATCAAAATTATATGTCTACACAAAACTTCAACTTTATTTTATATAATTTCATTTTACATTACCAAACATGTAGTAAGTTTTCTAGTTTCAATACCTTCATGGCAAACTTAAGATCATAAAATTTAAAGAGAAAAGATATAAAGTGACACCTGAAGTAGTCCCGAATTTTAAAAAAGACACATTAATTATGCAGACGTCCTATTATCCCCAAAATAATCTTGAGCTGATATTATTACATCATTTTTTTCCACCTGACTTAGAGAGTGTATCCACTCTCTTTAAAGAACGTGATCAACCTAAAATAATGAATATAACTTTATTTTTATAGGTATTTTGTTATAAAATATAATTTCTTATTTTTCTTATTATTTAACTTTTTTTCTTTGCTATTTTTCCTTAATCTTTCTTCTTTCTTCTTCAAAAAATCATTGTCATCTCCGTTAAAACTTCTCACTTTCAATCACTATTTTACCACAATTTTGCTCTTCTTTTTTTACTACTATTAGTTGAAGTCTCTTCAATTTTAAAATTTTATCTAAATATTTTTTTCACATTTTGAACAATTTGATAAACTCATTAGATTTCAAGATGATTAAGAGCTATCATTTAGTCTTTTGTCCGGATTTCAATCAAGCTCTTTCAATTTTTGGGAAATTTATTGATTCTTTGAAAATTATTATTTTAAATTAAATAAACACGTGTCACATAATAATTGGTGCGTGATAATATTTGCTTTTCAAAATTTGAGATTGATCGAAAAATAATGTAATAATATCACTTTAAAATTGTTTAGCAAAATGGGCGTCAAGCCTATAAGTCAAGTACACAAGAAGAGTTTATAGGCGAAGACACTCTCAGTCGAAGGTAGGGCAGTCTTCCTACTTCTTTTCCTTTTTCTCTCTACTATCCCCTGAACTGTCAGTATCGAGACAAGTTCGGAATGTTGGTTGAGCGTAGACTAGTTTGTTCAGGCAGTCACAGGCTTGCTAAAGCTAAAAACGGAACTTAGTGAACCCGTCCCAACAACGAACACCTTCCTACTGCAAGGTGAGGCTCTGCCCTTCCCCTAGAATCCACTCCGGGTCGGAGGAGCCTTCAATTCGAATTAGCAAAAGCAATGTCTCCTTGCATAATATGGATTCCAAACATTCATGATCTGGATGTGAATGAGGTGCCCATTGGAATATCTTCTCACTCCCTTCGTGATTTCAGGGGGGGGATCAGGAAGGAGATATAGCAATAGACGGCCTATTTTGAGCTTGAAAGAAGAACTTAAGTTTCTATTGAATTGAGTAAGATTCTTTTGAATAGAAGATGCCCATGAAAAAGAATTTTTTAGAGGAAGATCAAAAAAATGCGGATTTCCTAGTTACGGTGTCTTTCTAAAACATCGGGACAATTCCAGCTGTCACTTTATGTCTTTTCTCAAATTTAAATAATTTTATGATTAAGACACTTAAATTGAAACGGAAGAATGTGAAAGTACGATTTTTACCTTAAATGATGATATGACAGTTATTAGCTTAATATGAAGAAAAGAAACAAATGTGTAGGTAAAACCCTCCCATCATTACTTGTGATAATATCCTATGGATTCATAAATCATATTACAGAGATCGAGACAAACAAGGCATTACCCTACTCAAAAGGTTGAAACCCCATTTCTCGTGAGTACATAACTGCACATGTTGGGTAGTGAAGAGTAGTCGTTATCAAACTATTTTTTTTTGGTTTTCAATCGGTATTAGGTATTCATATTGGAGCCTGGTTAATTTTGAATTGGTGTTGAAAATATCCAATTAACGGTAAGTTGCCTTCTAACAAAGGTAATTTCGTATTCAAAAAAATTCAATTTTGAAATCTCAGAGTAAAAATGAAAAAATATTTTATCATTCCATCACAATCTTAGTTGTAGTGGCGTAGCTAGACTTATGTCAGGTGTCCAATTGACATACTTTGTTAAAAAATTATACCGTATATACAAGTAAAATAATAAATAAAGTGGTTAGATAACATATTATAGATAATATTGACACAACAATATGATGTAACCTAGTGTTTCAGCTGCTTCGTGTGTTTGAATCACACAAATTTGTGTTCGTGTGTTTTAATCACACTTGTAGCATCTCCCTTTTTTCACTTTTTAAGAAAAGCAGATTCACTTTAGCATCTGAACACCGTTTGTAAAATTTTTGACTCCTTTATTTTGTACATTTTAAGAAAATAAGCTTATAACATTTGAACATCCTTAGTGAAATTTTTGATTCTGCTACTGTTTAGTTGGCGTAGTCGCTGTCAAACTTGAGAAAGGATTACCCCTTTAGGCTTTGCACAGACAGTGACTTATGATGAAATGAAGCCAGAGAAGGCACTCTGTTGGCACACTTAAATGAAAATACATGTGTATGGACTAGCAATAAAAGGGGCACTAGTAATTGAAAAGCAAGTGTATAGAGAGAGATAATGAGAGAGAAAGAGTAAGTACACTACTACTGCTACTATCCCATATAGCTGTAATGTTGCAGGTCTGATGTTTGCAGTTGCAGACCCCCTTCTTGGCACAAGCTCTTTTAACTTTTATCTTCTCTAATAATTCTCTCTCTCTCTTTTCTCTTTTTTATTTATATTGAGAGGAAACTGAATACCCATTGTATGTATTAGTGTGAGGCCTATCTGCCACAAGGATGTGATGGAACACTATACTTCCTCTGCTAAAACCCCACAACCCCAAAACTCTCTTTCACTTCACATTTAATCACAATTCCTTAGTGAAATTATTCTCTTACTCTCTCTAATATCAATGTCGGTAAGTCCAAGAACTGGTTTTTCAATTCAAAGGAGCTGAGTTAGTGTAACACTTGAGGTATTGAGTTTTGACAGAGACTTGAGTCTCAGAGAAACTACCATGGCATCATTTTTACTTCAAAGATGTAATATTTTCTTTGAGGTTCTTCTTTTGGGGTTCTTGATTTTCTTCAGCTTTGGTTCTGTGGTGTCTGATGATGGTGAGTGAGTAGAGTAGTAGAACATTCTGCTTCTTATGTTTTAGTTTAGTGTTTTGTTTAAATGTTAAAAAGACAAAGTGTGCTTTTTTTAATCATTTTTTAAATGGTGTTTTTGATTAATCCCACGTTTTGTAGTTGTTATTTGTTAAAGGTTTATTTTTTTGTCTCATTATTATAATAATAATAATAATTGGAAAATAGGTTCTGCATTGTTGGAGATTAAGAAGTCAATTAGGGACGTGGAGAATGTGTTGTATGACTGGACTGATTCTCCTTCATCTGATTACTGTGCCTGGAGAGGTGTTACCTGTGATAATGTCACCTTCAATGTTGTTCAACTGTAAGCCATAACTCAAAAAACACCCTTGTTACATTATTATCATTTGGGATTCTTTAGTATAAAGCTGTAATCTTTTGACATTATCTTGTAGTAATCTTTCGAGTTTAAATCTTGATGGGGAGTTGTCTCCTGCAATTGGACAGCTCAAAGGCCTTATATCTATGTAATATCTTCTCCCATTTGTCCACATTTTCCCTTTTTGTTTGATCTTTTGACATAGTGCACATATATATTCTGCTTGTTAATTTTTTTGTTCTATTAATAGTGATGTAAGGGGAAATCGCCTTTCTGGTCAGATACCAGATGAGATTGGTGACTGTTCAGCACTGAAAAACTTGTAAGTATAAAATGCTTCTGATTCTTGTGTTATTAATTGGAAAATAAGTAACCATTTTTTCCCTTAGGGACCTATCCTTCAATGAGCTTTATGGTGATATTCCCTTTTCCATATCAAAACTTAAGCAACTGGAATATCTGTAAGTTTTGATACTCTTCTTCTTCTAGGTGTTGTATTATTTGCTTTCCAAGATTGTTAATTGATCATGCTCGTCTTATTCAACTTAGGATTTTAAAGAATAATCAGTTGATTGGACCAATTCCATCTACATTGTCACAGATTCCTAACTTGAAGGTCTTGTAAGTATATTCTCTTCTGCTTGGTCATGATATTGGTAGATTATGAATAATTTCAATTTAATCCAAGAACTTCCTCCAGGGACCTGGCTCAAAATAGGTTAAGTGGAGAAATTCCTAGGCTGATATACTGGAATGAAGTCCTGCAGTATTTGTGAGTGTTTTAATTCAGTGCTCCTCTTCTCTTGGTTTCTAGAATACCTTAGGAGACTACCATTTTGTATATGGATGATCATATCTGTTGTATGTTTTTTATTGTATAGGGGACTGCGTTAGGAGACTACCATTTTGTATATGGATGATCATATCTGTTGTATGTTTTTTATTGTATAGGGGACTGCGTGGTAACAACTTGGGTGGATCACTTTCTCCTGATATGTGTCAGCTCACCGGCCTGTGGTACTTGTAAGTTTGTAATCTTTTTGCTCTTAAGATCTTACTTTAGCTCCTTTAGGTGATGATATTAACCATTGTTCATTGTTTTGTGCAGTGATGTTCGGAACAACAGTTTGACTGGTTCCATTCCTCAAAATATTGGCAACTGTACTGCCTTCCAGGTTCTGTAAGTATCTAAATCAAATGAATGAAGTTCGACTATATTCTATATGTTTGGTTGGCATAACACCTTATTTTGTGCTGTCAGAGATTTGTCTTATAATGATTTGACCGGAGAGATTCCTTTCAACATTGGTTTCCTGCAAGTAGCGACCTTGTAAGTTTATGCTGCTTCTCTTTATCACAAAGCCATTCATTATATGGTTATAAGTTTGAAGTGTACTTCTATCATTCCAGGTCTTTGCAAGGTAATCGCCTTTCAGGGCAGATCCCTTCCGTCATTGGATTGATGCAAGCTCTTGCAGTTTTGTGAGTGTTTTGTGTCTTGTTATCTCAATCCGATGCTACTACTGAATCATGAACGAGATTTCTTGAAAACCAAAAAATGCATCTGTTATTTAAGTTTTTCTGACCCTTTTACTTGCAGGGACTTGAGCTGCAATATGTTGAGTGGAACAATTCCTTCAATTCTTGGGAATTTGACTTACACAGAAAAATTGTTAGTACTATAATATTTTAATTTAAAAGCAATTTGGATCATTTTGTGCTTCCTAAATTGTGTACTGGATCAATTACTGTAAGTTCGCATTGTATTGCAGGTATCTACATGGGAACAAGCTATCTGGTTCCATTCCTCCAGAGCTGGGAAATATGACAAAGCTCCACTACTTGTATGAATGCTTTCTATTAATCATTTTTTGTTGGCTTTGTTTTGTTCTTCCTGTTCAAACCCTTTTAAATGAATGCTTAACAATTACAAGCATTTGTTTGGTTAGTGATCTTTTAGGCAACCACTGATTTGATTGATACAAAGCTGTTTTGAGAATTTTTTTAAGAGACTTTCCTCAACCTCAAGGCTCAAAGATGGTAATTTGCAGGGAATTGAATGATAACCAACTTACTGGACGCATACCACCAGAACTTGGAAAGCTGACGGAGTTGTTTGACTTGTAAATCCCGTATCTCTTCATCTTCTACTTTGAACTTGTTAACATCATTATTTATTTACTTATGTGGTATGTTTCAGAAATGTTGCAAACAACCACCTTGATGGGCCCATACCTTCCAATCTTAGCTCATGTACCAATTTGAATAGTCTGTGAGTGTTTTTCATGTCCGATGTGTTTCAATTATGCACGATCATGCTTGTTTGGGAGTTATTGACACCTAATTTGGTTGCAGCAACGTTCATGGAAACAAATTGAATGGTACAATTCCACCTGCTTTTCAGAAGCTGGAAAGTATGACCTATCTGTAAGTTCTTACTTTCTGATTTTTTCTTTTAGAGAAATATGTGCAAGGTTATCTAGTTATCATTCTACCCATTCGTGTTGTTAAGGAAGATTGTAAACTTACTGTGCCAATTTTATATTTAAATTTTACTAACGTTGTATTATTGCACAAAATTCATTTTATTTATCTTGCTCTCAAATCATTACTGGCTTATCCATGCATGAAGAATCATTTCTACTGTCGAGAGCTTTCAGCTATGTGTGTCATATAAATTTTTTAATTATTAACTAGTTTATTTAGAGCCTCTGCAACATCTAGTTATGCGAATTTCAATTGCTTATTCTGCATACTCTCAGCATTAACTGTCTCTTTTTTTGTTAATTGCTTAAGTAATCTCTCCTCCAACAACCTCAAAGGCCCAATTCCAATTGAGCTTTCTCGCATTGGGAATGTAGATACACTGTAAGTGCAAACTTTCTCATCTACTTTCATTTCTCTCATTGCAATTATGGTTGCGGGAAAAACACTTTTTGTCAGTCTAAGAACTCTTCAACATTTTTTGGCTTAGGGACTTATCAAACAACAGGATCAGTGGTCCTATACCTTTGTCCCTCGGTGATTTGGAACATCTTCTTAAACTGTGAGCATAACTGTCAGGTTGTTATGTTATCATCATATATCTGTTGTACTTACATTCCTTTTGTCAATGCTGTAGGAACTTAAGCAAGAACGAAATAAATGGAAACTTGCCAGCTGAATTTGGCAATTTAAGGAGCATCATGGAGATGTATGGAATTGCTAAATTCAGTTACTTCGAATTTATGGTTTGCTTGATTTTCAGCTTTTTGACCGCACTCTTAATTGTAGTGATCTGTCAAGCAATCACCTCTCTGGTCCCTTACCTCAGGAACTTGGTCAGCTTCCAAATCTGTACTTGCTGTAAGTACTTTAGATTTACTTCGAGACTCTCATCATCTTAGCCATTGGTAATAATCTGTACAGTGAATAAGTATGAACTGCTAAACTGGGTAAGTAGATTTTAAAATTATTTTGGATGCCATTTTCAAGAAAGTAGATATGAAGTGGTTGTGTTGCGATTGGTTTATATGATCTGGCTACATATGTTCATTACTTTGGTGTTGTCTCAGTTTTGCTTTATATTGCATTATTGCACGGGGCTCATATGGCATCATTTCTCTATCTTCTTCTTTTCCTTGAGGCCTTATTCTACAAAATAATGAACAGGAAGCTGGAAAACAACAATTTATCAGGTGATGTGATGTCCTTAGCCAGTTGTCTCAGTCTAAATGTCCTGTGAGTTTTCAAGCTAGTAGTATTACCCCAGTACAAACAAATGTTTTGTAAATCTAATCAACCGTTTTTTGGCAGAAATGTCTCATACAATAATTTGGGAGGGAATATTCCAACAGGCAATAATTTCTCTAGATTTTCACCAGACAGGTAAGTGGAGCGATCAAGATTCCATTCATTGATCTTCCTCGTCATGTGCCAAGTTTACACAAGTCACAAGCATTTATTGGTTTTTAATTCTTTGCTTCTAAATTTTTCCTTTTGCTATGTTTCCAATAAAGCTTCATAGGAAATCCAGATCTGTGTGGGTATTGGCTCACTTCTCCTTGTCATGCATCTCATCCAGCAGAGCGAGGTATGATCAAACTGTAACCATCATTTGACCTTTATTCTATTGCATTCTTGAAGTTTCATTTCACTTTAGACACTTGCAACATTTATTAAGCGCGATGGACAGATATTGATTAATGAGGAATTATCCCTTGGTTGAGCAAACTTAATTCTGTGTTAGTCTGATAGTAGGGTGCGCGACAAGGTTTGTCATCACGGTTTCCTCTGTTCACAATCCTTGATTGTAACACTTGGATGTGTGCACATATTAAGTTAACATGAAATAATATTCATTTGCTGGAGTTACATTGACGTAAAGATGCCTTAGCTGTCAAATGAAACTGCATTAGTTTTATCCCCATCATCAGTACATTAAGTGCATAAATATTTTAACAGTTGTCTAATGAAAAAAGATGAATTCATTGGACAATTGCAGTTTCAATTTCTAAAGCTGCTATACTTGGTATTGCTCTGGGTGGCTTGGTGATTCTTCTGATGATACTAGTAGCAGCATGCCGGCCACAGAATCCTGCACCTTTCATGGAAGGATCTATTGATAAACCAGGTACAATATTTTCTGGACGGTTGGATAGTGTTTGGAGACGTTCATGTCTTAAGGACAGTCATCAGAGTTAATTGAAGTTGCCATGTATTGATTATTTAACGTTTTTTATGAACAGTTTATTACTCATCTCCAAAGCTTGTGATCCTTCATATGAACATGGCACTTCATGTTTACGAGGACATTATGAGGATGACTGAGAACTTGAGTGAGAAGTATATAATTGGTTGTGGAGCATCAAGTACTGTATATAAATGTGTTTTGAAAAATTGCAAGCCTGTAGCTATCAAGAAATTGTACTCTCACAACCCGCAATACTTGAAGGAATTTGAGACTGAACTTGAGACAGTTGGGAGTATTAAGCATCGTAATCTTGTCTGCCTACAAGGATATTCTCTTTCTCCATCTGGCCATCTTCTTTTCTATGACTACATGGAAAATGGTAGCCTTTGGGATTTGCTTCATGGTTAGTAAATCCAAAATGGTTTAGGTGATTGGTTCATTGAACTTGTGTTTAAGCATTTCGTAATCATCCCTCTTATATCTTTTTTGCAGGTCCTACAACAAAGAAGAAAAAGCTTGATTGGGTTACTCGCCTTCGAATTGCATTGGGATCAGCTCAAGGGCTTGCATATCTTCACCATGATTGTAGCCCTCGAATAATCCACCGTGATGTTAAATCATCAAATATCTTGTTGGACAAAGACTTTGAGGCTCATCTGACTGATTTTGGCATTGCGAAAAGCTTATGCATATCCAAGACCTATACGTCCACATACATTATGGGAACCATTGGTTACATTGATCCAGAGTATGCTCGCACTTCTCGCTTGACAGAGAAGTCTGATGTTTACAGCTATGGAATTGTTCTATTGGAATTGCTCACTGGAAGGAAAGCTGTAGATAATGAATCTAATCTACACCATATGGTAAGTTCTTGTAATTTAGTTAATATGAACTTGTGCTATGATATTTATTCATATAATTATATAAAGATTCTATTTATCTTAACAGTTTTGCGTATGTTACAGATTCTAACTAAGGCAGCAAACAATGCTGTAATGGAAACAGTGGATCCTGAGATCACAGGCACATGCAAAGATCTTGCAGATGTGAAGAAGGTTTTTCAGCTTGCCCTTCTATGTTCCAAAAGACAGCCTGCTGAGAGACCAACAATGCATGAAGTGGCAAGAGTACTCGAAAGCCTAATACCCGTTGCTGAAACAAAACAGCCAAATCCAACCCCCTCACTTGCATTACTCCCATCTGCTAAGGTACCTTGTTACATGGATGAATATGTCAACCTCAAGACACCCCACCTAGTGAATTGTTCATCCATGAGCACTTCAGATGCCCAACTTTTCCTCAAGTTTGGAGAGGTCATATCCCAGAATAGTGGCTGAAAACCAACATGAGAGTAGATTTGTTGAGATTTTGTGTAAAAATGTAGTGCCATTATAATATTATTATTGTAGGTAGGTTGTAGTAAGATGATGCATGCATAGTGGACCAGGCTACTTTTTCCACTACATAGGGTCTAGTGTGTGTGTAAAAATATTTCACTTTTTTACCATGATGAAATTGGAAGAGGTAGCAGCACTTATAATATTGGTTTTTGGGACCACTGTTGCTGAGTATGGACTATACTGTCTGTAAGATTTTTGGCACACACTTTGAGGTGGCCTTAACACTGCCCCTCTGTGTATAGCAATAATGGATTGCATTGTGGACCTAAGTTTGACAGTCTGCTGCTCTCTTGCAGCTGCAGTACATTAGTGCATTAATTTGGTGGACTACACAAAAAATATTTTTAACACTTTAATTATTACTCTACTTCTTACCGATTATTAAATACTCTCTATGGCCCTTTTTATATGATTTATTTTCGTTCAGTCCGTCCAAAAAAATAAAAACATATTTTTATATTAAATAATAATTTATGTTTAAAATATTTATTTACAGTCACATAAATATCTATCATTTATTTTAGACTACAAGGGTTAAAAGTCTTATTTTCTTTCTTAAATTTTGTAGTGAGTTAAACTAACTTATATTAAATGATAAGGTGGGAGTGACACTTATTATAGATATTCTCATTTTTATATTATACATTTTGATTTGACATGAAGTTTAAGAAGGTAAGAAAGAATTTTTTTGAAATTTGTGGATTAAAATAAATGATAGATGTTTGTGTAGTTATAAATTAATTTATTGAAGTTCATTAAGGTAAAATAATCATTTTAAAGCTAAATTGTTACTCTCTCTGTTCCAGTATATGACTCATTTTCTTTTTAATCAATCTGAAAAAGAATGACATATTTCTATATTAAATAATAATTTAATTTTAAAATGTCTAATTTATTCTTAATGAAATCATTTTGTCACACAAACATCTATCCCTTATTTGGACTACAGGTTTCCAAAGTCTTTCTTTCTTAATTTATGTGTCAAGTCAAATTAATTCAAATAAAATGAGACGGAGAAGTATTTAATAAAGAAATATATTACATTCTTTTTTAGATTGACTAAAAAGAAAATTGAGTAAGATAAATTGGGATAAATCAGTAATATCTATTGAAAGTTAATTAGATTGTACAAGTATCTTTTAAATAATACTTGGTTCCCTAGTATTGTGATCATCTTGACCTCCTACATTGCTAAGGATTTCCTTATAAGTCTGCACTCAGTTATCCCATATACTCTGCTCAGAGTTTGCAGTTGGTGCCCTCTGATATAAATGTTAACAAATATTCAACAAGTTGATGGTAAATTTTTTATTATCTTGTCCATATCTTGACTCTTGAAATGGATACATTTGTCAATAAACTTTTGTGCTCCTTGTCTCATAAATTTCCATTTATTCTTGCATAGTATTGATTTATGTTGATGGACTCTTTAAAATTAGTTGATATATAGAGGTCTAATGTTACATTACAGTAGAGCTGTTCAAAATCGAATCGAAACCAATAATTCGAATCGAAAATTTGGTTATTGGGTCAATGGTTCGGGTTAATAACTTAACGGTTCGGGTCTCAATTTACTATAAATTTCTTATCAGTTCGGATCTCGGTTTGGCCATATTTCTAATTGGGTGCCCCGATAACTCAATAAGAAATTTAATTAATTATATTTATATCACTTAAGGCCTTATGCACTTTTAGCCTTTAGGGTTTACATTTATATTACTCATTAGTCAATGATACTATAAGAGTATATGTATATTGTTGTAGTATTATTAAGATTTCTTGTTTAGAAATTACTCATTAGTCAATATATTATTGTGGTATCATTAAGGTTTCCTGTTCAGAAATCATCAGCCTTAATGATACATGCAATACAGTATATGATACTGACTTAGTGTCAGCTAAGCAAAATTAGTTTGATGGGAATATATAGTATAATTATTTAGCTTTTCAGGATATTTGCTTAGTTTCCCCAAGTCTAAATTGCCAATAGCCCAATATATAGTATGCAATGTTTATCAAGTGTATAAAATATGTGTTAAATTAATAAATTATAGGGAAAATTAAATTACATGGTTAAGCAAACATATACTAGTTAATTAGTCATTATAGCTATAGTTTTAGTTAATTACCACTCGTGACCAACATTCACTGATAATTACGTTGGCTGGGGTTTCTAGTTTGTATAATTCACACGTTTGTATAATTCGTAATTTTTATAAAATAATTTGTATAAGTTTTGTATAATGTAATTTTGTATAATATAATTTGTATAATTGTTTAAAGTTCAGATATTTGTGTTTATATATAAATTCATTATTTCAAATTTATACAAAAATAGCTCAATTATACAAACGTACTTGCGAATATACAAACTCACCCGCAGATTATATAAACGAGACCGTTTAAACTATAGCTACAACCTGTAAATATGCAAACTATAGTTATAGAGCATAAAATGTAGGCTATTTGCGAAAATTCCCATAAATTATATGCCATGTGTTAAACCCTTCATAGTAATGATAATGTCGTCGAACAAATAAATGATCTCTCGACTGTTGGAGCATATAAATTTTTTAAGGATACTGCTTATTCAAAAAATGGTATAATTGAATAGTTTAAGGGCAGATGAGGAGTTATTAGATTGATTTTGTGAATGAAATAAGCTACATTAATAATAATAATAATAATAATAATAATAATAAAATATAATGAATATAAAGGAAGAAGATAATTGATGAATCCTAAGGATAATTTAGGCTTTGGTGGCCTAAGTACAACATGCCCCAAATGACTTACGTATTGTGAAGCTAAGAGCTTTTGCTTCAAGAGAGAAAGCGTGCATAGACTAGTATGTCTTTGAAGACATTAAAATATGTATAATTTATCTAAATCTTATAGTATTAAGAGCTAATTACATTATTTTCTTACTCTATTTTAAATTACCAAAATCCCATAAAATTTATGGATTTTGGATACTTCCGGATACATTAGCAGACATCCGGATATACTGGTGAGGAATGTATCCGAGAGGGGATATATGGATAGGACATCCAGATACATCATTGGACTTCCGGATACATCAACAGACATCCGGATACATAGGTGAGGGATGTATCAGAGAGGGAAGGGATGTATCCGAGAGGCAGATAGAGATGTATCAGCGAGAGGAGAGTGATTTATCCGAGAGGAAATATTTGAAAAAAAATTAAATGATAGGAAATTTTTGAGATTATGATAAAATAAGATGTGTATTTAGATAATTTTTCCTTATTTATATTAAATTTTGAATATAAGTATGTTGATCAAGTCACATTTTTTTATTGTTATCAATCAATGATTTTTTTTCTCAACAAATTTGCAGGCATTCCATCTTCCTTTATTGGTTTCCTCTAACAAATAGTTTATTTATCTTATTACTTGAAACTTCATTAAATTACATAATTTTTCTTCTAGTTCGAAAGTCATTTTTTAAGAAGAAATGTTTATTTTAGTGTTTGTATGCAGCGATTTTGATTCACTTGATTATCTTCTTTTGCTTATAATATCCTTAGTAGTTAACTTTGGATTATGAATTTACAATAATATTGATGGTCAAATTATGATATAAAAATCATTGTCCAACAAATTTGTATGTTAATAATTTTTTAACGGTATAAAATTATGTATTAATGCTTTAGCTTAGTCCATCCTTTTGAAATGAAACTAATTAGTGTATATCACTATTATATAATGTTAGGGGTCGTTTGGTAGAGTGTATTAGCAAAAAAAATGCATGCATTAGCTATATGTATTAGTAATTCTTTGTTTGGTACATTTTTTCATGCTATGTATAACTAATGGTTGCATTAGTTATACATTCTATTGTGTATTGAGGAGTGTATTACTAATACCGTGGATTTCTAGGTATTAGTAATGCAAAGGATTTAATACATGCATTATCATGGTTAAAGACCCAATTACCTCTCAAAAGCACTTTTACATTTTTTCCACCATAATTGTGAAGAATACTTTTGTAAATAAATATTTTTATACAATGCATACTATTTTTAATACATCAAACCAAACAATGCATAAGAAATAATCTATGTATAACCAATGCAAGTATAACTAATACATGCATTACTAATACACTCTATTGAGCATTATTTTTATACACTCTACCAAACGACCCCTTAGAGTACCAAAATTCCAGATCGCGATCAAAGAGAGGAGAGAAAATCATAGTTTGGAGAGATGAACAGATAGAGTGAAAAGAGATATTTTCCTTAAGTCGATTTTCAAAACTATCCTTTTAGAATAATATTACAAGCTTATTTATATTATCACCTGAATACCACAAAACTACATGAAAATACAACGTAATCATATAAAAGATTGGGCCAGATCCTGTTCTGGGTCAGTTGGGCTTTCTACACTGCTTACACCCCCCTTCAAGCTGGAAGGGGAATACACGGACAACTTGGACAACAGGAGATGATGAGCAGGCCCTAATAAAGACTTAGTCAAGATGTCAGCCAACTGAGAATCTGTAGACACAAAATGAAGGGAGATAAGGCCATCACGTAGGCAATCATGAACAACTCAATGTGTTTAGTGCATTCGTGGAAGACCGGATTCTTGGCAATGTGCAAAGCTGCCTAGCTATCACAAAAAACAGGAATAGGAGCAGAAATGAGCAGCCCAAGATCAACAAGAAGACGTTTAAGCCAAGATAATTCTGCAACCACCTTACGCAAAGCTCGATATTCTGCTTCAACCGAGGAAAAAGAAACGGTAGGCTGCTTCTTACTTTACTAGGAGATAGGACTACCTCCAAGAGTGATGTAGAAACCAATGACAGATTTACGTGAGTTGGCACAAGTAGCCCAATCAGAATCGGCGTATGATAAAACAGAAAAATCATTGGAGTTGGAAAGTAGAATGTCTTGGGCCGGATCATTCATGAGATACTGTAGTACATGTATACCAGCCATGAAATGAGGAAGTTGAGGTTTTTGTAAGAACTGACTAAGATGTTGAACGGAGAATGAGATATCTGGGTGAGTATGCTGTAAAAAATTCAATTTGCCAATCAACCTCCAGTAAAGGCTAGCATCAGCAAGGTTCGCACTCATATCAGCCAGCAACTTGACGGAAGGGCCCAAAGGTGAAGTAACAGGACTGTAATGATCACAATCGAACTCAGCAAGCAGGTCTGAAGTATATTTGGTCTGACTCATAATATACCCCTCAGCATGAATAGAGACTTCAAGGCCCAAAAAATAATGGATAGTGCCGAGATCCTTGATCTTAAATTGAGCATCCAGGAATGCCTTAAGAACATTCAATTCAGGCAGATCATCCCCAGCAAGGAGGATGTCATCAACATAAACAGCCAGGACTGAAAGACAACTATCAGAAGTCTTAGTAAATAACGAATAATCATTCTTGCTGAAAGAATAGCCTCGGGAGAGGAGAGCTTCAGACAATTTAGAAAACCACTGTCGCGAAGCTTGTTTGAGGCCGTACAGAGATTTCTTCAGCTTGCAAACCAAAGGTGAGGCAGTGGGGGAAATGGAAGAGACCACAAGACCTGGAGGGAGTTTCATATAAACCTCTTCGTTGAGTGTGCCATGTAGAAACGCATTGTTTACATCAAGCTGAAAAACAGTCCAACCCTTGTTGATAGCCAATGAAAGTAAACATTTAATGGTAGTAAGTTTAACAACAGGGGAGAAGGTTTCATTGTAATCAATACCCTTTTTTTGGGTGTCACCTCGAATGACCAATCTAGCTTTGTACCTTTCTATTGTACCATCAGATCTTTGCTTAATTTTATACACCCATTTGCAAGGAATAACCTTCTTATGAGAAGGGAGGGAGACTATGTCCCATGACTGGTTTGCCTCAAGATCTTGAAATTCAAGAGACATAGCCTTTTGCCAAGCAGGGTTAGAAACAGCATGTTGATAATATTAAGGTTCATGCATGTGTATGTCAACCTGGGAGGCCTTGGAATTTACGAATAGAAGTGTAGAAGGAACTGTATCAGAAAGTGTGGAATGACATACAAAATCATTAAGGTAGGAAGGTTGTGGATGGATCTGGAAGATTTTCGGGTAGGAATAAGGGGAAATGAAGAACTGGTAGGGACATGATTGACGATAGAGGATTGAGAATTAGAAAAAGGGGATGGAACAGGGAGTGGAGAATTTGTATGAGCAGGGGAAGTAGTGGGAAGAATAGAAGGATTGGGAATATCAACAAAAGATGGAGGTGCGACGCAAGGAGGGGTTGATGTAGACTTCTGGTAAGGAAAAATATGTTCATGAAAAATGACATCTCTAGAGTAGAATATGGAGGAAGTAGTCAGGTCAAGAAGCTTATATCCCTTTTTTTCACAAGGGTATCCAAGAAAAATAGCACTGATTGACCTGGACTGAAACTTGTCTCGGTCATGTTTGGGGGGAAGTGGCATTGCACAAATAACCAAAAGACTTTAAGTGAGAGTAACTAGGAGGATGACCATGCAATTTTTCAAATGGAGAGATATTATGTAAAACAGTAGACGGAAGTCTGTTGATGAGATAAGTAGCAGTGAGGACACATTCTCCCCAATATTTGAGGGGAAGATTGGACTGAAAAAGTAAAGCACGAGACACTTCCAAAAGATGTTTGTGTTTTCTTTCATCTACCCCATTTTTTGAGGGGTGTAAGGAATGGAAGTTTGGTGTACAATACCATTGGCAGTGAAGAAAGATTTGCATTCAGAACTGCCCCCTAATTCAAGGACATTATCACATCTAAAAGTTTGTACATTGGAGTGAAAATAGACTTTAGCCATGGAGACAAAAGCTTTTAAAACAGATAGAGCATTGCTCTTACAAGATAAAATATGTGTCCAGGTTACTCTAGTGTAGTCATCAACAATTGTAAAAAAATATCGAAACCCATTATAAGTTTTGGTATTATATGGACCCCATATATCTATGTGAACAAGTTGAAAAGGCATTTTAGTGTGAATTGAACTTTCAGGGAATGGAGATCTTTGTTGTCTTGCCATTGGGCATATAGAACAAAGAAAATCTTGTTTAGGGGAAATTTCGTCAAGTAAAGAAGACATAGCTTTCATTCTATGAAAAGGCAGATGACCAAGCCTTTGATGCCAAAAAATGTCGTTAGTATTTTTACAAGGATGACTGTGATGCACATAAGTTAATTGAACTGAAGTACTATCAAGTTTACTATGATTAAACTGAGGAAGACATGTGTTTATAGAAACATCACCACTTGGGCATTGGGAAACATAATTAACAACATAATCTGAAAATTTATTTAAAACATCAGAAATAAGAGAAATAAAAGGAATAGCAGAAACATCAGGAGTTGAAGGGTCATGCTGATGCAGGAAGTATAGGCCATGAGCAGCTTTAAGAGAAATAAAAGGAATAGCAGAAACATCAGGAGTTGAAGGGTCATGCTGATGTAGGAAGTATAGGCCATGAGCAGCTTTACCAATTTTCAGTGGCCTCTTCAGAGATGGGGCCTGTAAAAAACAAGCAGATGTGGTAAAGGTTGCATAACATTGGAGTTGAGTAATCAATTTATGGATAGAGATCAAATTAAAATTGAAAGATGGAACAAGTAGTACATTGTGCAAAATTATATCATGTGTAAATTGTAGAGACCCAGTGGATATAACTTTCACTTTGTAACCATTTGGTAGTGTTATTAAAGAAGGTTTGGATAAGGGTTGTATATTATGAAGTAAGTGTTTGTGAGGTGTCATGTGGTTTGTTGCTCCTGAATCTAAAATCCAAGAGTCATCGGCCAAATGAGAAGAAACACATACATAAAGATCAACATTATTAACAACAGAGCTATAAAACACACCTGCAAAGGCTGTAAGAGCAGTGTTCTCATCAATTTCACGACTGATTTGTGACTTTTGGATCAAACCTAAGATATGTTGATACTGATCGTTGGTGAAACCACGAGGGGGAGTCTGATGAGCATTGTCGAAACCATGAGGAGGGGCTTCTGAAGATTGTACACATGATGCAGCCACACTCTTATTCTTAGTGAATTTGAAATCTTTTGGATATCCATACAATCCGTAACAATTTCCTATGAGGTGACCAGACCTTTTGCAGTACTTACAGAAAAGAGTTGACGTGGAGGAGGATGAGGAGTTCCATGGTGGGGGAGGAGGCCTTTTGGAATCATTCGATGATGGGTGAAGAGGCCTTTTTGGATCAAACTGAACCCTTTGAGTGTACCCTCTGCCATTAGAACTTGATCCAGAGGAAGCATAGAATGCAACAGAGTCGGAAGAAAAACCCGAATTATGGGAGCTTTCCCTCTGATGCTCATCATGTTGGAGAATGGAGTATGCCTTGCTCAGAGATGGATAAGGGGTTATCATTAAAATGTTGGTTTTACATGAAGAATATGATTCATTTAAACCACTGAGAAACTGAAATAATTGTTGTTCTTCCAGTAGTTTAGACAAAGCTCCACAAGTGCATGTTGGACCGACATATGTTGTATGTAATTCATCCCACAAACTCCTTATTTTGGTAAAATAGGATGCTATATCAGAAGATCCTTGATTAGTAACACTAATTTCACGTTGGATTTGGATATATTTGGAAGCATTTGATTGACCAAACCTTTAATTTAGGTCTGTCCAGATGGATGTGGCTGTGGTATGTCCTATTAGACTAAGTGCAACATTTATGGACAATGAATTTGTCATCCAGGCGATTAACATATCATTACATCTCTCCCACGCAGAAAATTAAGGTGAATTCACATCTGGCTTAGGGTTTTTACCAGTGACCACACCTAATTTGTTTTTTGCAGATAAGGCGACTAACATGTGTCTTTTCCAAGAAACAAGCCCATTCCCATCAATGGAGGAGATACTAAGGACGTATTAGGGTTGTCAGAAGGATGTATGTAAAATGGATGTGAAATATCCACAGAAAAAGGGGTAAAATCAGAACTAGCACCACTAACAGTACCCATTTATATGATAAGGACACAAAATCAGAAATAGATTTCACATAAACCAGAGACAATGAGAGGAACTGTACCGTCCTTCTTCACTACTCAAAGAAGTAAGAACCTTGTCAACAGGCAATCTCAAAATAAATCTCACGGAAACTGAACATCGAAAGCATAAAGTGAACGAAGAACTGGAAAATTACCAACTCTGGAAACCTTGCTTGAAAATTCCACCGCATATACCGTTCACGGGTAGTATCGGAGTGAGTAGGAGAACGAGCACTACTCAATACCATGCTCTGATACCATGTTAGAGTACCAAAATTCCAGATCGCGATCAAAGAGAGGAGAGAAAATCATAGCTTGGATAGATGAACAGATAGAGTGAAAAGAGATATTTTCCTTAAGTCGATTTTCAAAACTATCCTTAAATATTACAAGCTTATTTATATTATCACCTGAATACCACAAAACTACATGAAAATACAATGCAATCATATAAAAGATTGTTCTGGGTCAGTTGGGCTTTCTACACTGCTTACATATAAATTGATTTTTAACATTGAGGAATCAAAATAAGTGTTATTTAGTGTATGGTATGGGTACATAAACAAGTTCCAACATATTAATTTTCACGAATTTTTTTTTGGTACCCATTTTAAAACCAAACGACTCATAATAAAACCAAATGCATATGTTAAAAACTCAATATGAATATCAATTAGTGTATGTAAAGGTATATAAACTAGTTTCAAAATGACAAACTAATCTAAGGCATGAATATAAGATTTTATATCGTTTCTATACACTAACTAATAATATAATTTTATCAACAATGCAAATTTGTCGGGCATTAGTTTTCAAGTCATGATTTGACCACCAAATATTATTGCAAATTTTCAATTTGGCTTGATTTTTTTTCCAACTCTGATTCCTTCACGATAGTCGTGAGGGGTGTGCAAAAAACAAACGATCGATAAATCGAATCGAAAAAAATGTTATTGGTTTATTGTTATTAGGTTATTGAATTAACGGTTTTTTAATGATTTTATAAAAAAAATTATCGGGTTATCGATTCGGTATTGGTTTTTAATATTGGGTTATTAGGTAAACCGATAACCCATTAAGCCTAGTAATTTACTACATTTACTTGTACATAAATATTATATATTGATCTCAATACCTTACTAGTTTCTGTCTTTATCTTTTAGCCTTCAATTCACACTTCAAAGTGACTTTTAGTTCACAACTTCAAAGTATTTATTATGAATACGTGAACAACGCTCTCTTCTCTCTCATGCAAAAACCCTAGCTTTTTTTTGACTGATACAACGGAATGGCCAATATGGCCGCCGGCCAGCCATCTTCTAGCGCTGGTCCGGCATGTTTTATTCATTCTGATGATTCTTTCCCTTTGCTACAGCATCCTAAATCTCACACACACGCAATTAATCATAATAATTTTTTGCCTAACAATCCTATAAGTTTGCCTAACGAGAATTTTGGTAAGGAGGTTTCACCCGCTTTACATCAATATGTTGATCTCTTTAAAGAATATAAAGGCATAACTAATTATTCATCAACTGTAAAATCAATTTTGATTAAAAGTCCCAGTTACATTGAAGGAGTTCCAAGGGTGGTCTGGACGAAAGAAGAGGTGTATAGAATGAATATTATTGAGAATATCCAATATGTTGTAATTGGGAAATTTTTGTATAGATGGCCGAAAATTGAAGAGCTTCGCATACAGATCCCAAAACAATGTAATGTAAAAGGGGAATGCAAGATTGATTTTTACGGAATAGGCACATATTAATGAGGTTCAATAAGCATGATAATTTTATCAATATGATGTCTAAACCTAATTATTACATACAATCAGAGGAACTATTCTTATATGATGAGGCCTTTGATTTATGATGCTACATTTAATATTGAGGAGGAAACAATGCAGGCGATGGCATGAATTTCCTTTCCGGATTTAAAACCAACCTTTTTGTTAAGGAATCCATATTTTCGTTAGCCTCAACTGTAGGAAAACCTCTACAATTAGACATGGCAACTATAAATAAGACTCGACCTAGTTGTGCGAGGGTCAAGAAGCAAGTGGATTTGTTGGCATACTTCCCCAAATTTATAGAACTGGAAGTTGTGAATGAAGTGACTAAGTCTTCTAGGGTGGAGAAAAATCGTATTCAATATGAAATGGTGCCAAAGTATTGTAAGTAGGGTTGCTTCATCCAGAACTCAGAAAACCAATGTATGAAGAGGTTCAAGGAGAAAAACAGAAAAATGATGAAAATGCACATCCAAAAATAAGGGTGGGCAAGCAATATAAGAAGTGGCAGCCTACTAATAAAATACCTCCCAGACATAAAGAGAATGCACAACACGCAGGGGAAGAGGGTATTTGTAATGACAATTCTTTTGCAGTTTTAAAGGATAATCTCCGAGATGAGGAGATAAGTACAAATATTACAATCAGTGCATATCAGAAGACAGACAATAAGTAGCACACAATTTCCACAAAAGAGTGGATAGAAAGAGCTTTTGTACAAAAAGAACATATTCTGAATTACAACAAAGAAGATAAAGACAATCAACAAGACATAATAGTAAATATAGAGAATAGGCAAGGGAATAAGACAAGACATAAAGAGGATACAAATAACAATGTCAAAGAAGGGGTGATTAGTGTTCCTACAAGGTCAGAAGAAAATCAATCAGATAGTTCAATAGGCACAGGAATGCAGGAGGACAGGAATGAAGATCAAATGAAGTGTGATAGTAACAATGAGAGGGTATCTAAGCCAATACCTGAAGTAGCAGCAGAGTGAAATAATGGCAATGCAGAAGGGCTCATGGGAGATATGGATGAGGCTCAACAGGTCACCTTTGCAGGGGTAAAGTTGACAAAATGGATTATATATGTAGTAAGGAGCCACAGGAATATGATGATCGAGAGTTGAAGAACCAAGTTGAGATGAAAGATACATCTACAACGCTAGGTAAAGGAGAGAATGAAGATAGTCAACCAATGGCTATAATACCTGCAGCTGCACAAAAAATTGAGATAGAACCCCTACTGATGAGGGAGTTGGCAAGTTCTGAATACCATGAACCACTACAAATAGCTAGTGTATCATATGGTGAAGTAACTGAGAACATTCCAGACCACCAGAAGCTGCTGGAGTTAGAAAATAACAAAGATGAATCAACATTAGCATTTGTTCTTGCTGGAAAATCTGTTTCAACGGACAGGTTACATGAATTGATTTCACATAAATACCTGAACAAGGACCTGCAATCATAGCAAAAGAAGTCATACTATCAGAAAAGAGTATAGATGCAGAGGATAATGAAGAAGAAGAAAATGAAACAAATATGCACAACATCAGTAAAGAGGTTGGGCTATCATTAAAAGATGTACTCAAGAGTGAGAAAAGGCAAGGGCAAATGAGAGACAAGTATTGCAATGCCTATATGAGTTCAGACTAGGAGGGGGGAATATCAACCTCTAAATGAGTCTTAAAGTATTATTTTAAAATATTAGGTCTGTGAGAACGCAACAGGACTTTCATAGGGTACAAATACTACATAAACATCACAATCTTTTTATGATTGCATTGATGGAACCATTTCAAAGTACTAGGCATATTCAAAGGTATAAAAGAAGACTAGGAATGGAATATGTTAACTATAATACAAATAGAAAGATTTGGGTGTTTGTTAATAACCATATTCAAGTCGGGGTGGTGGAAGACTCTGACCAACAATTGACCCTATATCTCACATTAGAAGATGGTAATCAGATTTTAGCTAATGTGGTCTATGCTAAATGCTCTAGCATTGAAAGATTAAGCCTTTGGGAAGAACTTTACTCAATAAGTCAAAATCTTACAATGCCTTGGGTGGTGGGTGGTGATTTCAATGTGATCCTAGGAAATGAAGAAAAGATTGGTGGATTACCTGTTTATCCACAGGAATATGAGGATTTTGCCTTATGTCTTAACTCATGTGATTTGTCTGATGTTTATTTCTCAGGAAATCCTTTTACTTGGTGGAATGGTAGAGTAGACGAAACATGTATTTTCAAGAGATTAGATAGGGTTATGGTTAACCAATTATTTCTTGATTTGTATGGTAGTTCTGGACTGCAACACTTAGCTAGAATGGGATCTGATCATGCCCCTTTACTCCTCACTTGTGGGGTGGGCAATATTCCTATTGCTAAGCCTTTCAAATTTCTGAAGTTTTGGATTGAAAGAGAAGACTTCAAAGAGATAGTTCAATAGAATTGGATGGCTGATAATTCTGAGAACATTTGCATTCAATTGAAGAAGAAATAGAAAAGAACCAAGAAGACATTGTCTAAATGGAGTAGAGATAAGTTTGGTGTTATTTTTAAGCAACTAACTATTAGAGAAGAGATTGTGAAGATTAAAGAAGGCTTGTTTCAGGAAGATCATTCTCCTGTCTTCCTGGTAACAGATCTCTTTTGCAAAAAACACATGTTGAATTAAAACTTTATCTTCATTATGAAGAGGAGTTTTGGAGATAGAAGGCTAGTATACAATGGTTTGAAGAGGGAGATATGAATACAAGTTTTCTCATGCTCTTGTTAGGGGAAAAAGAAGAAGGCTAGCACTGTTGAGAATTTTAAAATCAGATGGGGAATGGACAAAATCTGAAGCTGATATCACAAAAAAAAGAGTTTGTTTTTTTGAAAACCAATTTGTTAGTGGAGTTACCGATAAGGAAATATCTTTACTACAATGTATCCAACCTCAGATCTCTCATGAAGATAATAATTATGTTAAAGAAATACATGATGAAGTAGAGATTAAAAGGTTGTTTTTGAATTGAATGTTGATAGTGCCTGTGTCCTTGATGATTTTACTGGATGTTTTTATCAGACATGTTGGGATATTGTGGGTCCTGATATTGTCCAGATTGTTCATGCCTTTTTCCAGGGTCATTCTTTACCTAAATCTATTACTCACACTAATCTGGTCTTAATACCTAAAAATGATATTGTTCAATCCTTTTTAGATCTTCGACCAATAAGTTTGAGTAACTTCTTAAACAAAATTATCTCTAGACTTTTTCATGATAGAATTGAAAGATATCTGCCAAAATTGATTTCACAAAATCAATCAGGATTTGTTAAAAAAAAAAATATTTCTGAAAATGTATTGCTGGCTCAAGAGGTGATTACTGATATAAGGCTAAGGGGCAAGCCAGATAATGTGGTTATAAAGATGGACATGGCTAAGGCTTACGATAGAGTAGAGTGGAGATTATTAACCAGGGTATTGGAGAAGATGGATTTTGATGCTGAGATACTAGACATGGCTTAGAGACTTATTGCTAATAATTGATATTCAGTATTAAATAATGGGCAGGTTCATGGTTTTTTCCATTCCACCAGAAGAGTTAAGCAAGGAGATCATTTATCCCCTACTCTTTTTATATTGTCTGCAGAGGTATTATCTAGAGCTCTGAATCAATTGTTTGATAACTACGAGTATAAACGCTATGGATTACCTAAATGTAGTGATAAATTGAATCATTTGTCCTATGCATATGATACAATTATTTTTGCAGCAACAGACGAAAAATCTTTACAACTTCTAATAAAAGTTTTAAAGAAATATGAAGAGAAATCAGGACAATTGATCAATAAAGAGGAGTTCATATTATATGTACAACAAAGCAGCACAAACATCTAAACAGGTGGTAGAGGATATCACTGGTTTTTCAAGAGGTTTATTTCCTCTGATGTATCTGGGTTGCCCTATTGGTCGTGTCAAGAAGCAAAAGGTTCAATTTTCAATGCTGATAAAAAAGATCCAAAATAAATTACAAATATGGAAAGAAAAGTTTTTGTCTTTTGTGGGTAAAGCTATTTTAATCAACATTGTGCTACAGAACATTCCTATATACCTTTTGTTTGTCGTCAACCCTCCTAAATGTGTAATATATGATATTCATAGAATTTTTGCTAAGTTCTTGTGAAATTTCAAAGAAGAGGGAAGAGCCACTCACTGGATTGCATAGAAGGATATTTGTGTACCAGATGAAGAAGGAGGATTGGGGTTTAGGTCATTGTTTGATATCTCTAAGGCTTTATTTGTCAAGTTTTGGTGGAAATTCAGGACTACTAATACATTGTGGTCTAACTATATGTGGAATAAGTATTGCAAGAGGCACATGCCACAAATAGTAGAATGGAAATGAGGATCCCAAGTATGGAAAAATATGTTATTGGCAAGGGATTTTCTTGATCAGGAGATATGGTGGGAACCCAAAGAAGGACATGCTAGTGTATGGTTTGACAACTGAACACAATTGGGGGCTTTACATTATCATATGAATCTAAATGATGATCATAGTCAGGTGAAATCGGTTAGCCAGTTGTTTAATGAGGATGGATGGGATCAGACATTATTAAATGAAAATTTTGATGAGGATACCTGCAATTAGATTAACAGTGTCCTGGGAAACATAGAACTTACACAAGGTAGAGATAAACCTTGGTGGATGCCTAGTGGAGCTGGACAATTTAAGGTGGGGACAACATGGAACTTATGTAGATACACAAAAGAGCCTATTGAGAATATATCAAATATATGGGTGAAAGGACTACTTTTTAAGGTGTCCTTCCTATTATGGAGGATGTGGTTTAGAAGAATTCCTATTGGGGAGGTGCTAATCAGAAGAGGCATCACTAATGATTTAAAGTGTTGTTGATGTAACAACAATAGTCAAGAAACTTTTGTACATTTATTTATTGAATGCCCTAATTCTTATCATACTTGGAAATTGTTTAGTGAAGCAGAATGATTACATTTCCAGGTAGTACAGATCAAACAAGTTTTGGATGAGTGGTGGAAGGCTGATTGTGCTAGCAAATTAAATCTAATTTTAAAGCAGCGTCTGCTTTTATAATATGACAAATCTGGAAAAGGAGGAACGTGATTGTTCATGGGGGTAGTCTGTCTAAGCATAGCATGGTACTGGAAATTCACATAAATTTATACTTGTTTACCAAGTATAGACATCCATGGTTAAAGGACATCCCAAAGAGTTGATCACTGGTTGTGAAGTTTTTAGAAGATTATACACCTCTGAATCAGACTAAAATTGTTAGATGGTTACACCCTCTGAGGGGTAAATTCAAGTGTAACACTGATGAGTCGGTAAGACATGAGACATGATCAATGGCTTTCTGTATAAGGAATGAAGAAGGAAATATGATATATGTTGAATCAAGAGTGATGGAGAAGGTTACTGTTATTGAATTAGAAATTAAGGCCATTAGAATGGGTATATAGTATTGTATAGCACACAGTTTAGTATCCTTAATTATTGAAACAGATTCTTTAATGGCACAGAAAGTCCTAAATGGAATTTGGGAGGTCCCCTGGTTGATATTGTTGGATGTTGGATACATAACGTTATTGATGATGGATATAGAAGTGGAGGTGGTTTATACCCATCGAGAAGGGAAAAATCTGGCGGATTTTTTTGCTAACCATGCTGTTGATTTTGCAGGTACACATAGAAGGCAATTCTCAAATTTGCAGGAAACTCCTCTTCAAGCACAAACAATTATTCAAATGGAAAGGGACAATATACCAAATCTGAGAATTAAAAGAGTACAAAATACAGGATACGGGACACAAAGCTAATAATGATCGAAAGTTCAACGAAATACATATGTGATGCTTCAGTAAATTCTAGATACTTTGTTTTTCAACTCCTTAGGGGTTCAATCTGTTGAAAGGATAAACTAATAGTTGGAAAAGTAAAGTAAAGGGAGCATCGGATCTTCATTTTGAATAAGGTCAGAGGCAACTTTACCTTCGTTCGAGGGACCATTTCTTTTTTATGTAGAGATACAGAGCCACATCCCTATTGAGCCAGCATAGATCTACCACAATCATGTCGAAGAAGTCTTCATTGGTGTAGAATCATAACGTCAGTGAGAATTTTTGACGTATAAGTGATTACAAGCCTAACATGGTGTTGTTTGTAGAGAATGGTTGTCGAAAAGATGCGATGGTGCGGAGGAAACCAAGTTGTCGGCGTTCATCTTGATTTTCTGATCTCTGATTGTTGCTAAGGATTCCCGATGGATCTGTTAATGGAGTTCTTGAACCCTTCAGCTACTCTTGCTTCTTTTTTATTTTAGTAGTTTCCATTTTGTAATTTGGGTCTTGGCCACTTTTGGGCTTAGAATTTTGTTCCCTTTTTTTTATTAATAAATGGCCCTTTTCGGGTATTTTAAAAAAAAAAAAAAGTAAGCACCCTATTCCTCTTAATTTCTCTTTGTGTTACACTTGTATAGTTTTTTCATTACATTATTGTGTTGTCGCTTCAAATTTATTAGAGAAGTCACATATTTATTTTATAAGTATTTTCTTATTGGTTAAATCAAAAACTGAACGGTTAAGGACCAAAACCGATAAACCAAAAACCGATAAAAATCTCTTATTGGTTTAACGTATTTAAAATTCGAAAACCGATAAACCGAACCGACCGATGCACACCCGTAGCCACTGGTCTTTCCCATTGTCACATTAGACTTTGATTTTCTCACTTTTGAGGTTAACTCCCTTGCAAAGCCTATCTCTTTTATGTTTTATTTCTAGTACAAAGTTAAAGCCTCAGTTGTCTGTCATAGGAGATTCTACATTCTTACGTTTTATTGTTTAATCTTCTGATATGTAGATTTGATTTCAATAACAACATCTGACATAATCATCCCTTTTCTTGATCAATTTTCCCTTGTTATATTATTCACATTTCTCACCGATGATTGTGTGAATGCATGAGAGTCGAATCTTGATCGAGACATCAAACTAGGATTATTCTCTTTAACTAATGAAGATCTCTTGTGGAGATTTAATTGAATTTTTATTTTTTTAGACATGATTTTCAGAGAAGAACATAGAACAAAAATCTTCTACGAAAAAACATTCCAAAAAAAATAGAAAATCAAAAAAGAAATAGGATTGATAAGAACTAGAAAAGTGTGGAGAGAGGAGATTGAATATAAGATTTCTTGGGAGAACTATGGGGAGAGAGAATAAGGGATTTGTTTTCCTTTTTGAAAATTGGAGGAACTATGGGAGAGAGATTGAGAGTTGTTCTTCTTTTTCAAAATTAGAGGACTTGCTCATTAGCTCCTAAAAATTATACAAAGTTAATAATTATTTGTAATTATGTATTAATTGACCATATTTTCCTTTCGTATATTGAGCCTCAATATGATAAAGACAAAATCAATAAATAAAAAATACTTTAATAAAATATAATCCTAATATGTTATGACTTGTAATCAATATTTTAGTAAATCTTAAAAAGTACATTTATAACTTGTAAATAAAGTCTTGAATACATATGTGGTGTGATTTTCTCTTTAAATTATAGGTAACAATCTGCCCCGTCGTTATAGTTGTTTAAGACCATAGTATTACATAGGTTTCAGCGGATTGAAAATTGATGAAAGTAAAAAATGAACAAAATTGAAAAAAATTGTGAGACTTCGCTATATGAAAGATAGCGAAAGGTAAATAATAACATCAATTTTTATAGTAAGTTAATAATTATTTGTACTAAGTATCTATATTTTCATTTCGTATATTGAGCGTAAATACGATAAAGACAAGAACGATAAATAAAAATTACTTTAATCGAAAATAATCCTATGACTTGTAAGAAAATTCTTAATTTAGTAAATCTTAAAAATACATTTATAACTTGTAATATAGAGTTTAAAAATATATATGGGGTGTCATTTTATCTTAAACTTATATGTAACGACTTACCCCGCCGTTATGGTTGTTCAAGACCATATTACCCCTATGTAGGTTCCCACAAATTGAGGATTGACGAAATTCAAAAAAAGAATAAAATGGGGATAATCTGTTAGGCTTCTCTATAGCGACCTTCGTTATAGCGAAGACAACAAAGTTGCAAGTCTTCATTAAAGCGAAGCGAAAAGTCTGTAGTGAAAGCCATGAAACAATAACTTTAGTTTTTAAGTCATTTTTTCGTTCATTCTTGGTCATAACTTATAATATTTACTAAGAAAGCCCTAAGGGCAACTTTCTCAAGACTTAGGGCTATTCTCTCTAGGTAAGTGTTCAGTCCATCTTTTCCTTTTGTAATTCATTTTCTTCATTATATCAAATGGTGAATTTGTAACACCTCAGATTTTGAACTTGCGAATACTTAGAAAATAACTTTAAAACTAGCTTAAATTTTAAAGTACTAGGTTTCC
Source organism: Solanum etuberosum (assembly GCA_029582245.1). NCBI lineage: Eukaryota > Viridiplantae > Streptophyta > Magnoliopsida > Solanales > Solanaceae > Solanum > Solanum etuberosum. Next base: position 77,318 of record JAJONR010002762.1, read on the forward strand.
ACGATCGGTATCCACGAGCCGTGAATGAGGCTCGTGGAACTGAATCAAAGATGTGTCATTTTGTACGAGTCTCACAAAGGGGGTTTCACGAGTCCTAGACCATTCCACGAGCCATGGAATAACATTGTAAACTCGATATTGAAAGTTTTCATTTAGTCTAAGTCTCATGAGTTGTGAACCAATCCACGATTCGTGGAATGGATTTGTGATATAGAATCAGAAAGCTGACAGAATCACCTGATTTCTACGGAAGGAGTCCATGAGCCGTAGATCATTCCATGAGTTGTGGATGGCTGTCACAATTCAAAAATGGGCGTGATGTCACTAGTCTAAGTCCACCAAGACAAGGCATTCTAAACCCAATATGAAAGAAATGTAGAAATAAACTTATAATAAATGCGCAAAAATGTAGTAAAATCAATAACACGCTCAAAATTTAGAAGTGTCACGCCCCGAGCCTACACCCTGAACGTGGCCGACACTCGAGAACCATTTCTGATCCCCAAGTGAACCCTTGGCATGACTAACTACTTAGCGGAAGATTTACTCAAGTAAAACAAGCTTAGAAATAGAATTTAGACATTTAAACTCAAACAAAAACTCAATTCAGCTGTCTGAAAATACTTAAGTTCAATGTTGATAATACTCTGTAAAACATTCTCAGAACATCTTAACCAAAGGGAAAGTAATGAGAGACTCATCAACATGGATGTTGAGACAAAACCCACAACACCCTAAAAAGACTAAACTGAAGGGGAAAAGGGGAAATCATTCGGAATGAAATGAGGCTCACCAAAGCTAACTGGAATGTCAAATTATCTCAACGAAGTGTCTGTTGATGATCCTGAACACTTGTATCTGCATCATTATAAGATGCAGGTCGAATAACATCAGTACATGGAATGTACGAGTATGTAAAGAAGACTGAATGCAATAGATAACTGAACTGACAAGGCTACTCACCTCAACTCAACTCAACTCAACTCAACTCAATACAAAGCAATAACAACAAAAGATGAAATGTTTAAAGATTAATAAATAAAAGATATTGACTCAAATATGTGTATAAAAATACAATAAGTTACTATTTACTCTTATTTGGAGATTCTCTAGCCAACAACCATCACTATGAGCTATGTGATTATACAGCGTCTCGCCCACGTTGCTAGAACTGTCCTATACCTTGCCTGGGTATAAAACACGTCAACTCAGTGGATCCACTAAGCTATGCTCGAAGACACTAAGGATTCATCTAAAAAGTATTATCATTTACCCATGTTGGCATACATAATTTATGAGGATTTTGAGTTGTCTGAACTCGTCCCTATATCGGTGCTCAATACTACTCCCAATAAATATATATATTCATGCTCAAATGTGTAAAACCATATTCTTTCTAAATTTGAGGTAATTACCCAAAATGCCCTCTTAAAAGAGGTAACTGCTCTGCATTAATCTCTGAACTCATTACTTTTTTTAGAAATCAAAGTTTCTCTCTTTCAATGTAAAAGTGTTACATTTGGGAATAGTTAGTTTCCTTATATTCTTTCTCAATCATGAATACGACTCTTCTCCTTACTCATATTTTCTTTCTCAGAAAATTATTTTAAAACCATTGTTGGTTACAAAAGATCCTCAAAAAGACTTCTTGAACTTTCCTCTTAAACTCACTTTAGTTTTGAAGATGAATTAGGACATGTGATTAGAACATGTAGGAATTCTCAAAGGTAAATGAAACATATAGGAGCTAATATAAAGAATGGAAACGTAGCCACGACTTAAAGAAAATACGTCCAGAATGAAACACGTAAGGAGTAGGCCAGGTGACCCCTGGCGCACTGCTGGCGCGGGGCGCTAGGCACAAAACTACTAGCCCAAGTTTGGGGTGCACTGCTGGCGCAGGCCGCCAGACCCCAAACTTCTAAACGTCAGGTCTGGCGCCTTTGTGGTGCGCCGCCCCACACCCTGCCCAGAAATCTGATGAATTTTTAAGCTCAAATTAGGGCCCCAACTAGTTTAGAATTGGGAAATTTCTCCTGAACACTTCTTGATTCTCAAACCCAACACGAATTAATCCCTTTGAAATTATAACTTTTATCAAAGATTCACAACACAAAAGAATCAACAACCTCCATTGTTAAAGAATTGAACTAAAATCAAGAACTACGCAAGAATCTTTTAGATATAATAATTTCTTGGATCAATTTAGATGTATGGCGTGAGGACGAACAAGTCCAACACTGTGAGAAGCCTTACATACCTGGAAAGAACAATGTTCTTGGCGGAAATCAAAAGGAAATCTTGACGAACGCTTGAAACCTAGATTTTCTCTTCTTGGAACCTTGCTCTAATTTCTCAAAGTGTTAAAGAACGTGAAAAAGTGGTTAAACATTGATTAGACCCTTATTTGGGTGAAGAAAAATGTGGCTAGGCTTAGAAGGAAATTCAGAGATACTTCCCTAAAACATGTATAACTTTTACTCCGAGGTAGAAATTAAGAAAACTTAGCGGCGTTTGAAAGAGGACACAAAGCTCTTTAATTTGATAGGTCATAGGCCACCTAATTTGTTAAGTGCTAAAAGATATGATCGTTTGAAGTTGATCCAAAACTAAAAACTGATGGTGACTTGTACGAACCTCTCTTTAGCTCTTTCGATATCCAAGGTGTTACAAGAAGTTCCTAAAGTAAAATCAATAACACGCACATTTGTAGCCTGACACAAGTAGAGATCGTGACAACAATGTTTAAGAGTCTCTAATACACTTTTGTCATCATCTCTATCTCAAAATGTGACAAATGCAAATGTCGTGCGTATAAATGCATACCAACCAAAGCCAGATCATTCTTAATACAATCACACCATATAAACAAAAAGGTAGACACACATTACAATACATTTGTACTAACTTGGAACTCCATCCAGTCCAAGTTCAAAGTCTCAGGCCCACACACACGATAATAATGTGATAAAAGCCCGAAAACAAGCAAAAAAAGGCATACAACCACACTAAAGCAATCAACGCGCGTAACTTTAAGTTTTAAGCCACCTAAAAGCATTCTAAGGATCTTATAACGCTGAACAAGGTTAAGTCTAATCCTAATTTAAGGCTTCACAGTTAAAAGCTAAATTATTAACCCAAAATGGCTAAAAGTACAACTAAGGATCATACAAACCTAAAATATCATCCAAAAACCTTCTTGACGGTCAATGCTATTCAATTTATAAAGAATCTAACTAAGCCAAGTCTAAAAATAGGGAACTTTAACCTACCTCATGATGAAACCGCACTTAAACCTTTATTCCAGAGCTTTTCCCTTTCGAGCAGCCTCCAAATAATGTCATGGTGTCAAATTAGCGATGTAGACATTAATATGAGCAAAATGATACCCAATTTGTCATAAAAAATTTGAATCCAAAAATCACATCAAAATAAAAGCATGGGACCCGCGCGTGAAATCACAAAATTGATTCTGTCACAAGGTCTCAGCCAGCTCAAGGAACTTAGGGCCCAAAAATGGGCACAATCCAAGCACCAATCGAGCTCAGAACAGCCCCACCAAAAGAGAACTCAAGAGCACTTTAAGAAATGGAATTAAATGAGGAATTTGACGGAAACATACAAGATAAAGAAGATTTACGACCCCCAATGCTCTCCCACGCAATCCTCCAATAATTTCCTACTAATTTCTCCTTAAATTCAATCTCAAGATTTCCTTTTATGAAGTTGGTCTCGAGAAATGCATACTAAAAATCATCAAAACTGATATAATTGTCACACTATTACTCATCATGATCGGGGGACCTATACGATCGCGATCACAACTCATAACCATTAACTGATCCATTGACCCTTTATCACGATCACGATGGTCAATGGTGACGATCGTGTTGACTATGGAAGTTGGCTTTCGTGATCGCAGTGCCAAGCTCGCAGTCATAAAGACCGTTTCACTGGTCTTTGCGAAAGCAACTCCAAACATCCGAACGCGATGAACAAAGTTTGATCCACCGGTATCAACTGCATCTTCTCAACTTTAAGGTTGAGAAAATGCTCCAATGGAGGCTCGAGATTCGTTTAGAACCACGTGCATGCAAAGAAACTATACCCCATCAAAAATGACATTTCGAACTCAAGGAAATCAATGAAACAACCATAGAGGTTGTCTCGATAAAATATTGACTCAAGTCAACACTTACACAAATCAACCAACAAGCATAACACAAAACGCTACAAAATCATCTTGATCACCTTGGGATCCAAACCACATATCATTCATAATCAAACTCAACATTTATGAGCTAATATAAAGCTAACGGAATTCTCATCCGAGCATGTTTACCAAAAATATTGACCGAAGTCAATCCTTTACTAGACTTCCAAAAATATCTCACCTAATGAGTCAACCTCACATCGAAGGCTTCGAAACCTGAACCAACATGTCAAAATAGTTCTTCCAAAGCTGATGAAACTGACAAAAATCTCATACGATGTTAGATTCTCCAAATATTGACCAAAGTCAACTATTCCAACATAAAAACACTAAAGTGGAAAATTTACAAAAAAAACTCTCCCGACCACCTCGAAAAAATGTGTCACTCATCCCAACACATCACAATCACTGCACAGAAGCTAAGGGAACAGGAAAAATAGCAATATCATATAAAAGCAAGCAAATAACCAAAGGGGTCATTACACTATAAAACCAAGTTGTTCGTCCTTTGAACACTCTAACGCCAAAAAGACTAATTTCTTGGTAAGACGGACAAAGTTGTGAAGTTGATACATCAAGTTTAGAAGTTAACTTCAGAAATGAAATCAGCTCAATTCCTAAGGAACTTTATTTAGAAACTTTAATATATGGCGGACCTTTTCGTTTGAATATTGTGAAATCAAGTGACTGATAACTTTCACATTGGATGCTCAATTTATGAATTTTATACCGCAAGCTTGGAAAACTGAAAGCTAATCTGCACCAAAGAGCGCATATGACATCTAATCGGCACCAAAGAGCTAATCTGCACCAATATGTCCAAAAGGATTATGGTCCAATATTGGCTTTGTGGCTCGTCCATTTGACACCATTTGTAGAGGCTCGACATATCTATTCGGTCCTCTAAATCAAATTTCAGTCAATCATGGATAAACATCTAATGGAGGTCACCTTTCGCTAATCTATTAAAGACCAAAAAAAATATAGATAACTTTTGGGAAGAAATAAATTCTCCTAAGTGTCCATCTGTGTCAATTCCTTCATTGAGGAAATAACTTCATCATAAAAGGACCCTTGCACAGAAAGACCTCAAAACGCCTGTAAATTCCAATGTGATATGGATATTTCTTCAATGGAAGTTGAAAAAATGTTGGTGGATGGAAGTCAAAGCTCACAAAAAAATGGAGTGTGTTATCATCATAGTCATACGTGAACAAAGAAGTATATATGGCATCATAAACCTTGACGCACTCCATAATCTCCTTGTAGCAGGGCATCACGTCATCTACCCATTTTCATTAGCCAGACGTGTACCATACGTTGCAAAATCTAGAAGATGGAACACTCCAATTTATGAAACATCCCTCAGGATGAGAAGATTCGGCAGATGAAATTTCCTGATGAATTGTGAATTTTAGCAGAGGAACATGAAACATGAATTGTGGATTCAATAGGTGCAACTTGATATTAATAGCTTTGCTTGAGATGACTCCCATGGCGTTTTTGGTCTCGAGTTGTGGCCCTTCTATAAAAAAAATTTAAAAAAATTATTTTAAAAATAATCCATGTAGGAGTATATATATGAGAAAATTACATCAACTAACAGCCCGTAATATTTGTTTACCACTTTTCTGGCCCAACTTTACAAAATTACCCAAAATGGCCCAATTCAGATAAAATGGTCATATTTTATGTAATTAATCCTTTTTTTGTGAAAAGGCTGAGATGCGCTCAGGTTTTGGGCTTAGAAAACCCAAAAAAAATTGTTGTTTACATTTTTTTCGTTGTACTTTTTTTTTTTTTTTTTTT